>CAJNJA010089763.1:0-18859 GCA_905231915.1 Symbiodinium necroappetens
CTATATATATATATGTACATCTATATTTTAAATATTTTCTTTTTTTTTTTATGCTATGAAATTAATCAATCAAGCCATCATTGTATCGACGCGTTTAAAAAAAATATAGCGCGACGATATAATGAGATATCCATGTTCAATTCTATTTCAATAACCTCAATATCAAAGCAAAGAAGAATCGATCCAAAATCTTATGATATTTATCGGAATAATTATAGAATAGCAAACGATTTTGTGTATTTGAAATGATCGCGCTTCGTAGGCTCATGATACAAGACTTAGTCAACTGAATGAATCATGTAGAATTGAAGAGACAAAAAAAATTACATCGGTAAGATCGAAAATAATCAGTACTCCAATTGAGCGGTTTTAATCTAAGTTTTGATTCTATATATGTTTATATATAGATATATATGGTAGAGTACAATATATATATATATTTTTTTTTTGTTGTTTTTTAAAATAATGATATTTCTATAAAATAAATTGCACCTTGTGTTGTACAGCCTTCCACGCCATTAGCTTCACGCCGAGGCTCAACGGGAAAAAAACCTCAAGAGGTCGAAGTTAGGAAGTGCTCAGGAGCTGAAGGACTCGATTTGGTGCCGGAAGATTAGGCGGTAGGTTTGTGGATCTCAAACAGACTTGGTGCTCACGGCCTGAAGGGTGGGCGAAGATACAAATGCCTGAGCTACGAACCTGCAGACATGCATAAACTAATTACTTAACACAGGCAGGCGCTAGGAGTCTTGCAAGCTGATGTGCAGGGGTGGCTTATGACTTACACGACTGCTAGCAGCATGAACCGTGGTGATGACGATGCAGAGATGGTTTCAATCCACAACCTTCATCCACAACTGCGCTGTTACACGCCGAAACTCCAAACTCCGCTTCTGATGCTGTGTAAACCTTGCCGAGCTCTCTGCTTCTTCAGAGTTGTCGAATCAAGCGATCCCGCCCTGTTGATGCTTTTCATGGTTGATGACTGGTGCCGGTTGTATCCCTGTCGCCGAAACCTGACGTGAAACACTCACACAGCAAGCGAAAAGCGATTCAACTGCAACATGTGATGTGCATGCCGAAGCTCCCGGCTTAAGCAGTCGCAACGACCTACGTCTCGAAGATGGCCCTGTAGACCTCTCAGGGCTACAGGTTCAAGGCTTCCAAATCGAAGAACACTGCGGCATCCTAACTTGTAAGACCTCTCATGTAGGTCAAAATTGCCAGCGCTGTCATGCAGCTCCGACCATCAGGCCTTGATCTGTTGATTACCGGCGTAAAGCCTAGGCCTCATGTTCGTCCTGACGTTTCGCTAGTAGCAGCAGTAGTAGCTCTTGTTGGACCCATGGCTATTGTCATCATCGTCGAGGTCGTAAACGTCATTGTTCTCCGTACTTGTATTGCATGCCCTTCATGTTCTGATTTCCCTCAAACCATGCGGCTAGTCATCATATGCATTCCCCCGTGCTCGTGCTGCTCTTGTTGATGCTATCAACCTCTCAATCCAATTACGACTAGTTTTTTCGGTTAAGACTGCGGCAATGGCAACAATTGTGGCGATGAAACAAATCATACTTCGACGTGGTTATACTACATAGCATCGATTCCTGCTGCGGCAGTGTCGTCAGCGATGACCACGACGAAGGCGATGTACATCATCTCATCATCTTCGTCATCATCATCACTTCACTGGCAGTGTGTCGTGCACTGCTCTTCTTGTACATCACAACTGCTGTTCTTGTTTTAGTCATTGACTTCTTCTGGTTGTTGTCACTGCGACTGCAAATGCTACCGCTACCGTTGTTCTTGCTGGTGCCGTTGCTGTTTCATGCTTTAATTGGAATTACTAGTGTCATCACTCCGGCTTTGATTTCGCTTGTTGATCTCGACTCTATCACCTGGCGATCAACGGCACTCAGTAGCAACATTTTGCACACCCAGGCAAAAACATATTTCCTGCGCGATTCCTCTGAAAGGTGCTGCTTCGAAAGAACGGCTTTGGATCTGGTTGTCCTTCGCAACACGCCCACGACTCAACTAGTCTGACAGTGGTGGTTCATGGCATCCGTTTTGTTGCTGTCCCCGGCTACAATGCAGGCATGAGTGCAATCTCAGCCTCCAGGGTTTGGGTTTGGGATTCTCCAAACGACATTATTTGCGGGTGCCTTCTCCACCTTGTCGCCACCATCCATGGTATCCAGGACGTCCTGAAAGCAAGATGAGCCCTGAAAACCATGTTATTTCCCGCGGACCATAACACCGCTTCAGGCTTCTGCTTTGAAGATCCTAGAAGCGAGCCCCACACCTCTCACCCCCACGACCCCAAAGCGCTCTCCATTGAAGGGCCAGCCTTGCGCAGTCGGTGACGCAGGCAGAGCGTGATGACCTCCAAAACGATCCAAGGGGGAAGATGTGTTTAGGGTTTCGGGTTCGGGGTGACAGGCGGCAGGTGACAGCGAGAGATAGTGGGACCATCGCGATCATAGTCTTTGTAGCAAGTGTAGTCAGAATCGTCTTTGTCGTCCAAGCGATGCTGCACTATCTAAACAATCCGCAGCCTGTTGGTCCAGGTGCTGGTGCCAGTGGCGGTGGTGGTGCTGCTGCTGCCATGTACTTGTGCTGGTTACTGTAGCTGCTGTTGTCGTGATTTTGGTGATGTCTTTGCTGTTGTTGTGGTTCAGATCTGTGCTCGTGATTGTGATATTGATGGTGCGAGCATCATCATTGTTGTTGCTGACGATGACGCAGGGGAGTGACGGCGGCAGTCGTCGTCTCTGTAATGGCGGCGTCGTCTGGTGCTTCTATGGTCATTGTTGTCGTCGCTCTGTTCCTTGATTGCCTTTTTGTCGTTGTTGCTATCGATGAAGTAATGTTCGTCACGAAGATAGCATTGCTGCGCCTGTTTCCTCTGTCGCCTTTTTGTATGCTGTTCTTGCTGCTGCTGCTGCTGCTGCCGCAGTTGTCTGTGCCGCTGCTAATGCGACTGCTAACAATTTTATTGCGCCCGGTACTCACTCCCTTGAGATGGTGCCTTGCCGACGTCATCCGAAGTCACCTCTGTTCGTCCGTCGAAAGCGCAATAGGCCCGGGCAGCACGGTTCGTGACCTCGCTGACAGGGCTGGGCCTGGGGTGAAAAGCCTTCCTGGCGTACGATGCATTCAAAATAGCAACGATAACAGCAGCACGCGAAATCTTACGTGCGTAGACAGTAGGACGATCAACAGTTGCAGAATATCGAGTGCAGTAGCTCGCTGTCGGCGCAGTACCGACAATTAGCACACACATCGCAAGCATTTGCGAGAAAGTTGGAGCAACTTCAGACACCGACACAAATCTCGCACAACAGTGACAATCGCCACAATAACCTCAACCTAGGACTGCACAAGACCAGGGACTGGAAGCAGCAGCAGAATCGGCAGCAGTAGCAACTGCAATCGTATGAGCGGTAAAAACAAGCACAATGGTAATGCTGATGACTGATGACAACAGTAGGGTTAGGACTAGCTGAAATGCGGCTAGGAATTGTAGCAACGGTAACATACAGTCGTACAGTGGCAAACAGCAGAATGGCAGCAAAACTACACTAACAGCTTTCATGATGACAGCAAATCTGTACCACACATGACGGATACGTGATACAAGGGTGGATGTTTTCATGATCATCGGGTGAACGGCAAACGCTGTGGGAATAGTGCTTGAGATATGTAGAAGCTGCAGCACCAAGTAGACATGTAGCGATAGAGCGATCGAAGGAGAAAAGCAGCAGTAGCAACAGCAAGCAGGGTAGTAACAATAGCGGTCGTAGCAACAGCGCTGCAGGAGCAAGCAGATCATAGCGAATGGTAAGCATAATCGAACAAGTGAAGAGTTGCAATAGTGCAAATCTGTTCGCACAAGTTCTTCGTATCATTGTTCCCTTAGAGTCCCTACATAGTCGTGCCATCATAACCCCCAAACCCTATTCCACACATTGACGACCCTTTTTAGGAACCCTTGTAGAGCCTTGAAGAGATCTGAATTTAAATTTCGAAAGGCCCCTTGGTTACAGCGGGGAATGTTGAGCTGCAATCTGCGACCGGGAAGCGATGTCCCCTCGAAGTCCATCGATGTTGAGCTCACTGCAGACCTTTCCCAAGGATGTACACACACTTTAGGGTTTGGGGCTTTAAGTTGTAAGATACACCAATCCTCAACTTCGGTCCTTCAGGTCGCAGTCATCTAGTCTTCTTCTTGCTTCAAGTCTCTGAGGCCTACCCGGAAACCTTGGATCTTCCGTTCTGGATCGGGGTTCGAATCAGTCGGATCCGAGTTGCTTTGGGGGAATACCATGCATGTACAGATGTGCATATGGCACTACGAATGATGGTATACATCCTGCATTCCCCATAGTAAGGAATAGATCATAATTCGCATAGTTTAAGGTCCTTAAGGTAATGCAGGATTTCTATCATCAACCGTATGACTATGAGCTGTAACAAAACACGTCAGTACTCAGTGGGGCCAGCATCTTTGTTGCAGTGGAACACAAAATCCGGTTTCCGCTGGGTTATACAGATCGGGGGAATCAATTCAAGGAACTTGTGTGGAAATCCTTGGCATGTGACACAATGTGCTGCAACTGCAACGCAACATAAAGCAATGTACGAGAAGGTATTGTAGCGTCATGTGATGCAGTGCTCTCCGACACAATCATCCCTTCCACACAATGTAAGGCAGTGCAATACCAATGCGCGGTATCGCTATGTAGTTCTTCGGAGCGGTATCGACATGGCATGTGCTGCACCTCAGAGATCTTTCGGGCAAGCTCCGGAGGTGTCTTCACCTCCAAGCCAGCTTTGAGCTTCAGCTTCAGTCAGCTGGCTACAGAACTGAGGGCTTTAGGGTTTAGGCGTGTGAGATTTTGGGTCCTGAAGATCTCTTGCCCTGACACCAGCATGAAAGTGCATGACTGTCGCTCGCTCTTTCTTTTTGCAGGGGAAGGACGGGGGCTTTCCCCCTCTCTGCGCGTCAGCGCACCCTACATCAGAGTGGGAGTGGAAGGACTGGCAGTGTCGCGGTACTGGGCAGTCTGCGACCCTCCCTGATGACAAGAGCGAACGTTGCTCGACAACCCAGCATAGGCCGTAGGTATATGATCATGCTGACAATTTTTCCTTAAGCAAGCTCTCTCTCTCTCCCTCCGTCTCTGTCTCGGTCTCTTCTGAGGGCGGGGAGTGTGGCTCTTGTATTGTGCAGTGCAACCCTTCTGCAAATCCTGCATCAGCTGTGAACCTCGGGCACCGAAACCCTGAACTTCAGATCGGCGGCACGAACCCGAAACTCACAGCATTTCTTCGAGTCTACGTGGAGCTTCACAAGCAATGAGGGTGCACGAGCCGCAAGCCTCCTTGAGACGATCCTGCGCCTGGCGCAAGGAACCAAGCTCTTTCGAAGTCTGACTCTTTTGCAAAGCTTTGGATGGAGGGCGTGGAGATGAAGCGGCGGAAATCAGGACTCCGGGAACCAACAGCAGACGCGGAACTTGATTCGGGTTTGTGGAGCCGACCAAAAGTGGAGAGGGAAGTGTAGCATCCGCCAGTGCCTTTTTTATGTGCACATGTCTCCTCGAGCTAACAGTCGGCCAGTCCGTGCTCCCAGTTCTCCAGACAAGACGTTGCAAGCTCTTTGGGGCTGTGGACCTCTTAGGCAATGCCTTGACCAAGACCCAAATGAAGGATCAACGGACTCAGTAAGGTTACAAGAATCCTGAATTGGGGTCTTGAGAATTCATGAATGCAGTTACCGTCTTCCTGAGCCTAGTTGCCTCCTATGATCCTTCAAGCACACACGAGGCCTCCAGGATGGAGGTCGCAAACTCGCTGTTGTCACCGGTATACTTCTCTCTGAATGTCTCGGCATGAGAGATTTCAGGAAAGGATTTCGCCGGTTGGAGTTTTTGAATTCCTGGTGGGACTTTCCGATCGGCTCCATTACAGCAGCTTGAGGCTCCAGGATTCAGAAGATCCGCAGCCTACGCTGCCTCCAGGTAAGTGTGCACCTGACCTGAGCGCTAGACCACAGGATCGTCAGCGAACTCGCGGGTGCTTTCCTGCCAGCACCAACTTCTCTTCTCCAAGCCCCTTTGCGAACTGTACAAAGCAAGCCCTGGAATGCAACAGAAACGAAAAATACGAAGTCCATCGACACCAGGGACACCTGCATGGTGCAAACGACCCTGTATTGTCCTTATTGCCCTCTATCACATCCCGAGGCTGATCTGTAAACATCTTCAAGCGCCAAGAGCAGGTATCAAGACTGCTTGAGCCCAGGCACCACAATCTTCACACGGAGCTCGGGATCCCGCTCCGTCCTTGCTTCAGAGATGTTTACACTCGACTGCAGGCGGTTCCAATTTCTCCAGCCGTATGCAGGCTCCAGAAGCAGGGACAGCGCAGAACAGCAAAGATTTCTAGAATGCCAACGACAACAACAGCGGAAGCAACAGCAACAGCTGCCACAACAGCGCTTGGAGGAGTAGGGATGGCAGCAGCGGTGGCGGTGGTGGTGCTGGTGGTGGTGGCCGTAATAGGTGTAGTCGGAGTGGTAGTAGGGTGCTGGTGGTGGTGGTGGGGGTGGCCGTAATAGGTGCAGCAGTAGTAGTCGTCGTCGTAGTAGTAGTAGTACTACGGGTTGATGGAGGAAATCTTGCACCACCGATTTAAGAACAAGTGAAGCGACACATGAGCGTAACCCCGCACCGCCTGTTTAACATTGGCGATGATGGATACCGAGGTGGTGCAAGATTTTGGTCATGGAACCCACGGCACTTCGGAGGATCAACAGTCAATGTTAAGAAGGGGGTGCGGGGTCTCTGCTTTGCTCGGTCACTTAAAGTGGTGCAAGATTTCCTCCATCAACAGTAGTACTAGTACTAGTACTAATACTAATGCTAATACTAATTCTAGTACTAGTACTAGTACTGGTACTGGTACTAGTACTAGTACTAGTAGTTGTTGTAATCATCGTGCACAACTGCAGCTAACTCTAAAACGTGGGCCCGGGCCGGATCAGTGCGTGCATGCCGAAGCGGTCGAGCAGCTGTGGTCGGAGCTCACCCTCCTCAGGGTTTCCTGGCAACAGCTCATACGGGGCGAGAGGTTGGTCTTCACGGCAGCACCAGCGAAGTCAGAAAAGCGACAGCGCGATACTGATACCGACTGATGAGGAGAGACGGTCATGTTGGCAAGATGGAGAGGAAGACTCAATTAAGAAGGTAATGATGCCGGTCAAGAGGATGACAGCGATGATGAACATGGCAGTGAGAATCATAGTGGCAATGAGCAGAAGCACGAAGTGGTACTCGCGACTGTGGTCGTAGTCCTAGTGGTGGTAACAGTGCTCGTCTTCGAAGTAGTTTGTCACGGTCGTAGCACTCATGTCTGGCGTGAAATGTTTGACATAACTTAAGTACTGCTTGACACGACTAAAGCTTTGTCAATACGAATGACGCTTCTGAAATTGCATTGAATCAAAGACTTTGTCGAACTTCATGATCGGCGATTGAAAGAAACGTACTGCTGGCAATGACCATGGGAGTCGCATGGACCAAACCCTTGCGACAAACATATCAACGTTCGAAACTGCTGCTATGTCTCAAGAAAGCCAAAGAAGAGCAGCAGCCCAGCACATTGGTCCATAGTTTGTAAACCCAGCGGCGATGATTCGCGTTCAACAGGGTACGGTTCAACTTGGATTGCGCGCTCTGGGTTCGAAGCGCATTTGACCCCAGGCTTGGGCATTTCATTGACAACCCCCCTTCCTCAAGCAACATCTACATGGACATGAGTGTTTGTATTTCCTTCCTCACTATGAAATGGTCCTCTCTCATGAAACTTAGAATCTATGCAAATCACGGTTTTTGAATCTGTACATCCTCAAAAATCAGTTTTGCGCAGTTCCATGGCCAATGTCGCGACGGGCAGGCCACTGCCAACGAGGATGAACTTGGCGGGGTGGCGGATACTGATGCCCTGGCATTGGAGTGAGGCCGAATGTTGGCTTGGCCAAACTCGCATCTACAACCAGGCAAGTGATGTCAGCTGGAGTGAATCAGTGGTTAACAAAGCGTCAGGAGGTGAGTGTTCTTGGCGCTATCGCTGTCCCTCGCAATCCGCCTGTTGCAACTGGTGCTGCCCACTACTGTGGGGAGTACGATTGAGAGACTCACCAAAGTCATACAGGTATCAACATTGTCATTAGTATTCTCAGGGAATTTAACATGCATACCCGTACTTAGCGCACCACCAATAAAACATTCACGTAAAGCCTCGCGCTCCACTGTATTCCAGCCGCCAGCCGCACTGTCCAGCAGCACATCAACGAGGTGATCGTCCAGCAGGTTCACCTCAGCAAGTCGCAGACAGACCGTGTGAAAGTTCCTGCGCCACTTACGACACGTATCTCAAAGTCCACGTGTTTCGACTCGGTTGCGAGCCAAGTCAATGAACACTAGGCCTTGTTTCCGGTTCATAGTTTTGAAGCTCCTGAGCATTGCATCTTACACCCGGAACCTGACGTGCTAAATGACAGCGGCTGAAGCTTCTGAAAAAGTGCGATGCCGCAGAAAAGGAAGACGACACAACGAGTCCCAAGCCGAACGAGTCTGCATAGACATTCTGACAAGCTGAATACCCCTAGCCATGATGTCTTTTCTTACACCAGAAGTGCAGCATCAGCACAGCAACCCTTTGAATCTTCAAGAGCTACAGGTAAAGTAGCAGCGGCCGTCGTCTTCGCAGTACTGCTACTACAAGTACTCATATTGACACACGTTCTCCAGCACCAAAAGTGCACAAAAAGTGCTTGAACTAAGAGTACTACTAGTGACAGTACCAGGTACGAGCACTAATCTGACAGCACTAGTAAGTACTAGTCACTAGAAGTAGCTGGTGCTCGTGACCCATAAACTCTCGTTGCCCACTACCAATGCTTGGAAAGGCTATTGTTTCAAGAATGGTCTCACCACTCTGAGCGGCAGCTTTATGCTTTTGCACAGCAAAGGCAAAATGAAGGATACCACACTCTCGTCACTGCGCTTGTCGCTGATGTGACGACGGGAACGATGGTTAACGTGAGACTCTATAAGCCTCTGAGCTCTGCACTTCCTGCCTAGACTACTGCCTCAAGACCACGGCGGCCGCGCCTCATCCACGTAGAGGATGCCGCGGTTGGCTTTCGCGAGCAGGCCCGGCTCAAAGGCCTCAAAGTCGGGGCTTCGGCCGGGGGAGCGGGCATTGGGGCAAAGGCGAGGTTTGGAGAATTTGTGTCTCGGGAATCCTTGCCCTTAGACGCTGTCGGATGCTCTGTGAATGCGGCCCTCTAGTCTCTTTAGTCGGGAGCGATTCGTCGACGAGATGAGCTGCCCCTACCTTTTTGCAGAACCCTTCTTTTCCTGACAAACGTGGCTTATCTTCTTCCAAAAAGTAAATTGGTCTGCAAGGCATCCTATTTACAATCATCGTTTGGTTTTCTGAAGGCAGAACGGTTTCTTACAGGAGTCCAGCTTTTTCCTCATGAGTGTTTGTCATGGGTTTCGCTCTTGTTGGTTCCGGCTGTTGTCTCTGTGTGGGTATGTGTCATGATTGATTATGCAAGCTGGCAATAATGAAAAGGCCACGACCGTGTCCGACATAAGAACCTGCGCCCTCGATTGCTCAGGAAGACGAGCTCGGGAACGTAGGTCAAGAGGGGTGTTTGTGTGTGTTTACCCACCCGCACACATACATACATGTAAGCGCCGTTGTTGATATTATACGCATGCGCAGTGGACCCAGCGCTGGGCGCTTGCCTTCTTGCCCTGAGTGAGGGCCTTCTCGATGTCAATCGTGCCACCTCGGCGATGCCCGGGTTCTTCTTGGGTTCTGCGTCCGTCGGGGCGGATTTGTGGATTGCAGGATGGTCCTGGAAGCCGTTCGAAGGTGCCACTGGGCAGAGCACAGACGCGGTCCTCTGTGGCTCCGAGGGGCAGATCGATCCTTGGAGCTTCGAGGGCTCTGAGAAGGGGAAGCAAGTACATCGGATGCTGCGGTCATGCCGCTGCCGCTCGTTCGTCGCTGCTGTCTGCGGGAGACCTTTATCGAAGCCTGACGACTAAATGCAAGCGGTTACTCGTCCCAACCGAAAAATGTGCAAGTACCTGGTCCATTTGGCATCAGGCGACCAACACGCCCCAAGGGCTTGACTACTGCTGGAGCCTGATGAACGAGACATCCCCAAGCCTCGAAGCTGAGAGCAAGACATGGGCACCTTCTTGTAATTCAGCGGAAGGTCCTCCCCACCAGCCTAGCCGAGGCGGAGCCCTAAACTCAGCCCCAACTTCGGGGATGCTTGAGGACTCCAAGAGCTTGGAGAAGTGCTACCATTACAAGTCAAGCTCTTAGCAAATTACAACAACAGCATGTGCAGCCACGGCCACAACCAGCAACCGCCAACTGCCAATCAACAGTAGCATCAACCAACAACAGCAACAAGAATGACGACAACAAAAAGAACCACGACGACGACGACAAGGACCATGACGACGGCAGCTGCAAAACGGCACCAACCATACCAAAAGCAGCAACAACAATGGCAAAGACGATCCGCACCAATTGCTCCGACAATCGTATGCAGCTTCGCTCAAAAAGCTTCCATCCAGCAGTCTCCTTGAAATGTCCTAGTTCGCATGCCGCCGGACCAAGACGGGAACAGCATACTTGCAATCATTATCTCCCAACAACAACATCTTCATCGTCTTCGTCAACATCATCATGATCATTTTTCATCATCATCATCATCATCACCTTCATCAACCATGTCATTTTCATCGCTCCCCTCTTGATAGTTGTCTGGTTCTTCCATGCATCGTCTTCGACATACCAACATGATCATCATGATGATGATGATGGTCATCATCATTGTCATCATCTTGATCAGCACTATCACAGTCATTGTGTCGGCAGCTTCGTCGTCCTCAACCTCGTCGTCCGCAGCACCACTGCCACTGCCATCATCATCATCATCATTATCATCATCATCATCATGATAATGATCACCATCGTCATCATCCTCACCAGCATCGTCATCATCATCGCCGCCCTCACAGCAAACACCAACCATCGTAATGACTATCTGACGACTATCTTCAACCATGTCATTATCACCGCTCTCCTCTTGATAGTTGTCTGGTTCTTCGACATACCAGAATGATCATGCTGATGATGATGATCTTCATCATTGTCATCATCTTGATCAACAGTATCACCGTCATCGTGTCGGCATCTTCATCGTCCCTAACCTCGTCATCCACAGCACACCATTTGGCATACCATCATAGTCGTCAACATCATCACACCATCAGCATCCAAGACAATGAGAAAGACGAGTTGACTTCCTTCTGCTAGAGCCCACAGATTTCGGATGGTTGTGGCTTCACTGGGCAGTAGAGCGTGATCTGTACCCCAGCTGTCGGCTGAATTGCATGGACGGCTCTTCTACACCTTCTCCAGGTCGACCATGCTCTCATGAAAATCTGTGACGTCGTAGTCGGTGCAATTGGGTGCTGCACCCACAGGAAACAGGAGTGTAGCTCGTGCTCCTGCGTACTACAGTACACATTCGCCATTCAGTGTTGCAGAGTGTCTCGCCAACATCTCCCCTCGACCTGCCTCAAGTTTTTGGGCGATCCGAAAACTGCTCGGGCATGCAATCAGGAAGCCCAGCCTTCCGATCACGGACTTCTTGGCTCATCACCTCCTCCTCGGCAAAGGTGCTCACGCATGGTGTTGCCATCATGGGGTTCTAACAATAGATGTGATGCTGTTGTTACGGTAGGATCCGGGACCTTGAGCGTGAGCTTGCCGAGGTCAATCAGGACTTTATGAGTTGAGCTCTTCAAGCCTGGTTGTGGTCTGCCACGAAAGGCGTTTCCGTCTGCTGCGAGTATGCGTTTGTGAGGACCAAGTAAGAGCTTATCACCAGCATTCTCTGTTGATTGAAAAGGCTAGAGCAGGCAGCCGGCAGCCCTTCTCTCTCCCTTTTTCTCCCCCCGTCTCACGTGATTTCAAGATTTCAGAATTGGGGCAGCTTGGCTCAGGGTCTCTCTTGCGTCTCGGAGCTCGGGAATCCGACAAAGGGGCGCGACCAAGCGAATGAACCTAAGGGGCTGGATGAAGGAATTCAGGCAAAACGATATGACGGATCTGCGTTAAGACTTCAATCGCAGCCCTGCACCTAAAGATCTGTCCTCGTCTGGCGAGGAGTTGTAGGGGTCATCCGCGACACAGGGAATCTCGGGGAGGAGGTCCACGAGGGCTGCAAAAGGAATCGAAGGTGCAACACACTTCGGGCTTCAGGGGCTTCAGGTTTTTGTTTAGGGGCAGGAGGGTGTAAGTGCTTGCGCTCAGGTGAGCGCTTCGGGCTTGAGGGTCGGGCCAGTAATGTGGCTCTCAGCTGCTTTCCATGGCTACGGCCCCGCTATTTCATAACTTTTTTCGCAAAGCAGTCCGTGTGCAACTTGAGGACCCATCTCCGATCACCTTCCAGAAGTAGACGTCACAACAACCCGAGGTCCCAGACATGGGTCACAACATTCGAGGAGGTTGGTGGGTGTGGTACCATGTTAGACTAAGTGGTGTATGCTTCACATAGAAAACAGTACAAACAAACTATACTTCCCAATCAGTGGGCTAACCAGCTATCACGGTTCTTGCAAGACCCCAGAAGCAGTCGACGCTGCGCCAGTCGGGTTGCGCACAGATCGCCGCCGTCATGCCTTGGAATCGACAAAAAGAACCATCCCCCATGCCCTCGGCCTCGAATGGTGGTCGTCTTTCCAGTTCCGCGGTCTCCCATGATCATCACCCCACCAATCTGCAAGTCAGACGATGCGCAGAAGCAACCAAGGACACGAACACTGTGGAATCTCGTGCATCAGGCAGCTCAACGGATCCATGCTACTGTTGCTGCTGCTACTGCTGCTGCTGCTGCTGCTGCTAGTACACAGCAAAAACGACGAGGACGAGCACGCGGGCGGCTACTACCACGACTGCGTCCGTGACTACGATGACGAAATCGACGACTACTGCTGTTGACTGTACTGCTAGTGCAAGGGCCACAGTCGCTGCTACCACGGCTGCAACCACGGCTGGTACAACCCCGCTGCAGCTGCTGCTTCCATGAGCAGTCCATCCAGCACTTGCAGAGCAAAGAGGGGCGATTCAATATTGAAGGACGACGCATCTGCTATCATTGCTATCATGTCCTTGGGACTAGCGTCCCTTCGTGTACCTAGTTCAAACCTTCAGCATTGGGATGTCGTGTAAAAGCTACAGACATGCTGTCAAAGCAGCTTGGAAATACCGTGTGATGCCAGGGAACCCCAAAGACCGGAGACTGTTCTACTGGGCAAGCCTTTGGGTCGATCACATTGAGGATCAGCGACAGCTTCATCTCCTTAAGGACGGACGAATTTGCAGTCTGTCGCAAAACAGGCTCTCTGGACAACTAACCTGCCTCTCACCGAAACCAGGGCGTCGCAGAGGAGCAGGGGCTCCACACACAAAAAACCACAGCATCCTAGCATCGCCACATGTAATTCTGATGACAATCCACACATCTCCAGTCACAGGCTTTAGGCCAGTGTCTGCAGCAACAGTATCAGATCAAGCAGAGTATGAGTCGACACAGCATGTGCGCAAGGCTCTGCATGCCGCTTGGAACCTGGACTCAAACCGAAGGCTTACATGGAACGATTACGATGGCTATTTTCATTAATACTAGTATCGGTATTATTAAGATCAAAAGTCAGTCTTGTTTTTACTGCTGTTGTAGCTACTATTGTAACTACTACTGTTATTATATCGACTGGGCAGCAGGCAGCCTGCCCGACGATGGCAGAGAATGGAAAGACAGGCCTTCGAAACACGCAGGACTCCAGCCCAACATTCAGTGTTTAGGGTTTAGGGGTGCAGGGTTTGGGGGTTTAGGGCTGGGCTTTTTGGCTTGATGGGCTCTGGGCTGAGAGCTGGATTGCAATATACTTTTCAAAAAAACTGAACACCTGTGACTCACCTTCCAAACGTGCCTGGAACCATGTACTTCACGTCCAGCTGCCCAATATACAAGGCAGCGAGAGGCGGAAAGCTGTGCACTTGTTGCGGCTGCACCAAGCTAGGCAAGCCAACAAACAACAACTTGGCATAGCAACTTCCGCACGTCGGGGCGCCCCTCTCAGGCCCAAAATGTTGTAGGAAACACGCACTGATGGATTTTAGCTTGTGCTTACTCTGCATCTGATGCTGGTGCAGCCTGTAATAGATGTGGATGCCGACGCTGGTCCGACATTCTTTCAAGCGATACTTTGAGACCAGAGTCTAGCCACAACATATTTGGCAATGCCACGATGTTCAAAGATGTTGCCGCAGATTACACGTGTTGGTGCTATGAACCGCGTTTATCGAGGGGCTGAGCCAGCAGACTCCACTCCCTATCTGATTAGAGAGCAGCAATGACCCATGAAACCCAGCAACAGTGAGACGAGGCATCAGGTCGGGGGCCTTTCGTTCTTCGTCTTGGTCTTCTCCTTCTCTGCAACGGCGCAGCACTGAATCCTGGAGTTCTGACCAACGGTCCGGCTCTGAACGACTTCAACCAATGTATGCTGAACGGAAGCCGCAGGAATGACCCAGTGCAGGAAGGATCTCTTTTTGGGGCTTTGTGCCCAGGCTTGCGACTCGCTGACAGAGCTGTCCCAACACCCCGGAACGAATCTGAAGCCATCGAGCACAAGAACTGACAGAGCCGAATCTTGCCACCTGACGGAAGCCCCAAGGGCACTCAACCTGACAGCCAAACACATGCGCAGTCCCCTGAGCCCTAATCCCGAACTGAAACCCCAAGAAAACCCTAAACCATCCTACAGCCGTAGGTAAGCCATCCCTTTCTCAGGAGAGCCCGTGGCCTCTTCTGCGTGGTTCGGCGTCCTTGCCTGGAGGTGTGCAGGCAATACCGCTCTTGCCTTCAATGCATCTGAAGCTGCTACTACGATGCCTTGTACTATGAAACACTTTCCACCAGAAAGGGAAGGAGATGGCGACTATGTGCCTTTTTTGTGCTGTTGATCAAGATCACTACCATTTTGCTCTAGCTACCGTTGTTCTGATTGGAGTCCCAAGCACTTGGCCTAGCATTGCAGTTATCCAAGTCAACACGTTTCGTCCGTATGCTTTTCGAACGACACTGACCGGCACTTGCATGCGCATGATTCTGCCTGCGCGTCCCAGCCAGCAACCCAAGTCCGCAGGCCGCAAGCGGCGCAGCGCTGACTGCGCCTGATGACTCGAAACGACATCGGCTTTGATTCGGATTGTGTTCGATGAGTTTCTCGGAGGAATTCACCTAGGAAATCGTCTCTCCACACTCGGCAGCCCAGGGGCTGTAATGTGAAACAGGAAAGGAGAGATTGGCCTTTAAAGGCCACCCTCCGGAAGCGGCTTCCAAGACAGAAAGCCGAAACCTCCTTGAAATCCTCAAGCCCAGGCAACTCGGCTTGGTTTGGGTCGGGCGAGCCGACTTGTACCCTCCCGTAAGGATGTTTTCCAGTGGCGCACAGGAGCAGCATGACCAAAACAATAAAAAGAGGCAGAGGCCAGCGGTGTCCTTCTGACGAGGACATACGAAGCGCTGCAGAGAAGTAAACGTTGCGCCGATAGTACAAACAGAGCAGCGATGAACTTCCCAGTGACACCTGCAAAGCCCCGAAAGCCCAGAGAACCCACAGAGAACCCAGGTTCGGACCCACCTCGCTCCGGGACCTCGTGCATTGCCTTTGCCGGCTGCGACGTGGTGAGCCTACGCAAGAATCTGACAAGGAGATGCCGTGCTCAGGGTTCCCAGGTTGAACTGGCACTTCGGGTTGATAATTTTGCCAGGGCTTCGCACTGAGAACATGTCAAAGATGTAGCATCCATGAGAGCAGCGTGCAGTTCCGGGTGCTAGGTATCTCGTGATGCGGGGGCACATGGGTTCCCACACCGTGTAAACACTGGGATTTCCACATCTTCGGGCTGCACCGGGCGTCACCCCCCCCCCCCCCCCGCAACCCCAAAGTGCAGTCCCGAGCAATGTGAAAAACCGAAAAATGCTATCCGTACCTACTACTACTACTCCTACTCCTACTCCTACTCCTACTCCTATTCCTATTCCTACTCCTACTCCTACTCCTACTCCTACGCCTCCTACTACTACTACTACTACTACTACGACTACGACTACGACTACGACGACTACTACTACGACTACTACTACTACTACTACTACGACGATACTGATTACTGCTGCGACTACCACTACCACTACCATTAGAGTCACTAGACTCCACCACTTTGGGTGCTGCTGCAGCTCCACAACCGTTAGCAGAGGAGATGCCAGCGCACCTGGCGGGCAGTACATTCTGCGCTGCCCCGAAGACAAAAGCCTGGCCGGGTGCCGGAAGGTAGCAGGGTCCCAGAGGTCGCTGAACATGCCAGAATCGTCCCAGTGTCCTTTAATGTGACATTTGTGGGTACTCCCCTGTTTACTCTGGGCATGAAGCTGCATCCAACGAGGACCATAGAAGCTTTGTCGGCTTTTTCCGCAGTGAATTGCCCCTCTGCAGGCGGGCCCAAAGTCTTTGCTGTGTTCTTTGACCAGAAAGCTGCCGTTCGGACAGAATGTCAAGCCCAGAGGACAAGTCTAAACACAACCTTTTACAGACTCAGCGCAGGACTCTCGAGGGCTTGTTTCTCTACACATGATCTTGCAGCCTGCTTCCCTAACAGGGGCACGGAGCGGTCGCCGGCGGGAATGCGCCTCCTATATCATGCTTGAGTCCAAGTTGACGCAGACTGTCTCCCCATGTCTTCCCGGGTCCCCCGAGTCTCCGATTCCCTGCGGGCAGTGCCTCGGTCTGGAGCGCCATGGCAAACTACAGTAACTACGGTGCGCGGGACAAGGACGTCTCAAAATCGCGAGCCACGCAGCTCTGCTTGCTGGAGCCAGCGAAGAAGGGAGTGCTGACTTTTTGTTCCGGGGCACATCACTTTCCCAAACATCGAGTTTGGAAGCCCACTTGCAAGCCTCAAGCTCTTGCTCTTTCGGCCGGCCGGAAGAAGAGCCTCACAAAAAACCCGAAAGCCAATTCCGAAACAGGACTCAACTGAAAACCCTCGGAACGGTCCACGGGCCTGACCCTTACGACATTTCTCATCGACAGCACCGAGGTATGACCTGTACAAACTTACTCCGTGAAGCTGGGCAGACTGCTACATCTCGCGTTTCGGAGTCAGGGTTGGGGCCTTTCGTGATCGGGGCCCATGGACTTGCAGGGTCTTCGCGCGCAGTCCCAAAAACAACAAAAGAGACGGGCGACAGCAGACGCACAGAGTTGAAGGTCGGCTTTTTGCAGCTGGGATCCCGTTGATCTTAGGCCGCACTGTCAAAGGTCATCGCGGAACGAATTCGCTGCCCGAATGGTGGTTTTGGAAGCCTTTCTCAAGAACTTCGGTCGTCTGAGGCTGTGTGATCCTAGGAGCTTTGGGTGCTGCCAGGATTTGAGCCTTCATCGTGCAACCAACCGCCCGGAAACGCAGGGCATTGAGAAGAGGCTGTCAGGAGCTCTTGAGGCGACAACATGCAGCAACGCAATGCCTCTACCATGGCAACTCCTCTAGACGTTGCTGTGCTACCTCATTACTGCTGGTGCTGATGCCGTTTGTGCTGAGTACAAATAGCAGCAGTAGTAATGCCAGCAGCAGCAGAAGCAGCAGCAGGAGCAGGAGCACTAGCACCAGGACAAGCACCAGCGCTAGCGCTAGAGGCAGGAGGGGGAGGAGGAGGAGAAGTCGTGTAGTAGTGGCAGCAGCAGCAATGTAGGAGTCGCAGGAGTAATTTAAGTAGGAATAGGAACAGTAGGAATAGGATGAGTATGAAGAGCAGTGGGAGTAGGAGTAGGAAGAGTAGTAGGAAGTGGGAGTCGGGGTCGGAGTGCGAGCAGCTGCAATTTGGGGAGCGTCATGCAGGAGAAGCTTGAACAACAAACCCTCAGAGCTCCGATGTCTCAGAGGCGGATCCGATTGATGTCCTAAATCCCGAGATCTTAGGGCAGCCTTAGGGGATCCAGGATACACTCTCAACGTTCGGAGCTTCAGGCTTTGACGACTTGGACATTAGGTGTTCGGAACCGCCAACTGCAATTAACATTGTGACAGATGCGCTGCGGCACTAAATGGAATAGAGACTTCTCTTCTGGGTTAGCTCCTCACCAGTCTGCATGTCCACCTCGGAAAACTGCGAGAGACGTGCACTTTACGTTTGGGCGGCCATGACACGTGTCATGCGGAAACATTTGGCTTTTCAAATCCCTCTGTCCTGATTTTGGGGAGAATTCGGTTTCGAGACTTTCAACAGCTTCCAGGCTTGGAGGGCCTGAAAGCTGGTGAGACTCTCGCTGTGACCTTCGCAGCTGGGCACTCCCTGCAGTTCTGCCGCGTTCTTTGCACCGCTCTGGGGCCCCCGCAAACACAGCCATCAAGTTTGTCCCAGAGGGACTGGCCTGCAGTGAGTTCGGCCCTTCAAGCAGAGATAAAACTGAGGCATCTAAGGCGCAGAGTGTCAGGGCGCTTGAGATGCTTGGACATTACTTGTCAAATGGGCTCACAGCATAAAAGTCCAAAAGCCAGTGCCGCTCCCCCCCCCCCTGGTGATGATAGTGCTCATGGGGGGGGGCTTTTTTGCTAGGGCCCTGTGCGCGCACGACTTCGCGCGCACTTTGGCGCCATCTCAAGATTAGGTTTTCGCAGCTCC
>CAJNJA010089774.1:288-19927 GCA_905231915.1 Symbiodinium necroappetens
CTAAACCCTAAATCCAAGCCTTGAACGCGAGACCCTACGATCCCTGAACCCGAACTCCCGCAGATCTTGCGTAATTATTGCGTGCTGGAAGCCCTATATAGGCCTTACGATCTCGACGCCTTAAACAGAATCCTTGTATCACCAGTTTGCCACTGCTTTCTTTTTGGGTTTAGGGTTTACAGCTTTTGGGGTTTAGGGTTTACGGCTTTAATTTTGGGGTTTAGGGTTGTTGGGTTTAGGGTTTAGGGTTTTTGGGTTTAGGGTTTTCGGGGAGTAGGGAATTAGGGGTTTTGGGGTCAGGTCCCAAGGATCCGATCTCGTCTCAGTCGTCAGGTCCTTTGGTGAAAGTGGGTTCCTTCTACCCAGAGAACCCAGTACCCCTTAATTAAGGAAGACAACTTAAATTAATAGGGCCCTTAACATTATGATTTAAGGTATATTCCTTAATTTTGGGTTCTCTGGGTAAGGGGAACACCTTGAACAGCCCTTCCTGCAACCGAGCTCCGAGTCCCAAAACCTTGTATAAGCTCTAGTTACACCTTGTTCAGTGGGTTTAGGGTTGAGGGGTTCAGCCTAAAAAAAGCCCTGTAAAAAACCCAAACCCTAAAACCCAAACCCTAAATCCCCAAAACCCTAATCCCTAAAACCCTAAACCCTAAAACCTCTCAAACCCTAAACCCCTAAACCCGTAAACCCTAAACCCTAAACCCTAAAACCCCAAACCCTAAAACCTCTAAAACCCTAAACCCCTAAACCCTAAACCCTAAAACCCTAAAGCCCTAAACCCTAAAACCCTAAAACCTCCAAACCTTAAAACCCTAAACCCTGAAACCCTAAAACCTTACAGCCCTAAAACCCTAAAGCCCTAAAAACCCTATAAACCCCAAAACCCTAAAACCCCAAAAACCTAAAACCTTAAAGCCCCTAAAAACCCTAAACTATAAACCCTAAAACCTTAAAACCCTATAAACCCTTAGGGCTCAGGGTCCTTCCGAGGCAGCTGGAGGAGGCTCTGCAGCGCTCGGAGCTCCGCGTGGAGCGCTTGGCCGCGCAGGCGGCGCAGGCTGCGGAAGGCGGGGAGTGGCGCGGATCGGGCTTTATAAAGGGTTTATAAAGGGGGTTTAGGGTTTTGGGTGTTTAGGGATTAGGGTTTTAGGGTTTATAAAGGGCTTTGGGGTTTAATAGGGTTTAGGGTTTTAGGGTTTATCAGGGTTTAGGGTTTTAGGGTTTATTAGGGTTTAGGGTTTTAGGGTTTATAAAAGGCTTTAGGGTTTGATAGGGTTTAGGGTTTTCGGTTTTATTAGGGTTTAGGGTTTAGAAAGGGTTTTAGGGTTTATTAGGGTTTTAGGCGGTTTCAGGGTTTAGGGTTCTAGGGTTTAGGGTTTTAGGGTTTAGGGGTTTAGGGTTTTAGGGATTTGGGTTTAGGGTGTTTAGGGTTTAGGGTTTTAGGGTTTTAGGGTTTAGGGTTTAGGGGGAATTCCGGTATATCTGGGTTACGATTTTCGGTGGGTCCTTTATCCATCCTACAGGAGGAAGAGTCCTGTAAGAGCTTCAACAGGCTGCTAATCAGAGTCTATGGTGGGGGGGTTTCGGGTTTAGGGTTGTCTTTTGCGGGGGGTTTCAGTACAGATCAAAAAGTGTCGAAGCTCTGATAGATAAACGAAACACCACTCGACCACTGAAGGCGTTGGATGTGACCACCCGCATGCCTTGAATACTGCCCCCACTCAAGTAATGTTCATAATATGGATATATAAGGCCCTTACTAGTAGCCCTATTTTTGACTGTTACTGTATGGGGGCAGTACCCAACGCATGCCCAGCAGCTTGAGGAATCAGGGACCAAAGGCTAAGCAAGTGGAGGAACTGGGAGCCTTTTCTCCACGCAAAGTGACATGGGCATGATGAGTTGTCCTTGAACCCTTAACCGCCCTAACCCTAATCCCTAAACCCTAAACCCTAAACCCTAACCTAACCACGACCAGTGTTGCAACAGATTTGGCACAGCCTCACCTGCCAGCGAAAAAGGCAAAGCCCGGCATCTTATGCTTGCAATCATCGTAGGGTTTAGGGTGTATAGGGCTTATAGTAGAAAGTGTTCTGTGGTAGAAACCTACTATCATGGGTTCGGGCTCTCGGGCTTAAAGTAATTAGGGGGCTTCTATATGCTAGACACCTACTATCATGGTCTAGAACATTTTCAGGTGGGTAGTTACCGTTATAGGAGCCTTATAGAAGGTCTACAGACCTTAGAAGCCTTATAGAAGCCCTATATACCCTAAACTCCCCACCTGTAGTTTCCTTTAATCCACGGTCTATAAGGCTTATAGTGTAGAAAGTAATTAGGTAATTAGGGGTGTCTATGGTAGGAAACCTACTATCATGGGTTCGGGCTAAGTATTCCCCGCATAGATATAAATAGGATTCGGGGAGACCAAGAGGTCCAGCAGCCTCACTGCAAGAAAGTTCGCCGGGATAAGGTTTATAAGTTTTAGGGTTGAGGGTGTTTAGGGCATCTAGTCTAGGGGACTCTACGGTATGATAATTTATTGATTTTGCTGTGATATACTCCAAATCTGAGCTCCCCAAAAAAACCCTTAACGCCTCTACACAGCTACTGGTAGCTGACTTGACATTCGAGCCCCCTCTGGAAAGGCGTGGCTGAGATCAAGGCCCGACGGTGGACTGTGTTTGTTGGGCTTCTGTTGCTGCTGTTGTTGCTGTTGCTGTTTAGGTCTCAGGGTTTAGGGTTTAAGTCTTGGCCAAATATTTGCGTGTGAGTTTTGCCGGATGCCGGATTGACCGGCTTTCAAAGGCGTTGAGTTCAGGGTTTAGGGTTTAAGTTTAGGGTTTAGGGTTCTGCAACTAGTGCTGCTGCACCTGCAGTTCTGTTGGCTTCCAGCTTCTTTGGTGGCAAGAAACTCGGAGGCCCCATGGGCATGAGCAGGAGCAGGGTTTTGGGTTTAGGGGTTTAGGGGTTTGGGGTTTTGGGGTTTCGGGGTTTTGGGGGTTTGGGGTTTAGGGTGCCGAGATAGTCCAGGTAGTTCAGCTTTCGGACAACTTATGTTCCGCGGAACTACCGTGGGCCTTTCGGCACCTAATTCAGCTTCCCGGGCCTCTTCACCAAAGGTGGAGTCGAGGTTAGAGTCGTATTCCCTCCTTCGTACCCATAGGCCCCTCAGTAGTTCTTTTTTGGGGCTACCTTATAGGAGTCTAAACATAACCCATAAAAAGGACCTACTTAGGGGCCTATGGGTAGAGCCACCAAGAACCCCTCCAGAAATCTTAGGGCTTAGAGTTTTTATCACGTGCTTTTGAGAGGCCTCCACGCGGGAGGCCCAGGACAAGGCTACCACGCAGCAGGATGAGCTCAAGGAAACCCAGCTCTTTTGTGGGGTTTAGGGTTTCGGGTTTAGGGTTTAGGGTTTAGGGTTTAGATGTGTTTCGTTGCAGTCGACCGACTCTTAGAGCGCCGCAACAAGAATGGCACGACCCCCCGAAAGTCATTGTTGTATTACGTAGGCCTCTCTGCGCCCCCAAGTTTATCTGGGGAACCTGGATTCAGGGCTTGCATCTGGTGTCAGGGCTGATGTTGCAAGCTTTGAGTTCTAAAGCCTACACCCTCAACCCCAAACCCTAAACCCCAAACCCTAAACCCCAAACCCCAAACCCTGAACTCGATTTGCATCCAGGGCTTGGGGTTCGAGAGTTTGGGCTTCAGAAGTTCAGTCCGACGAGGGCTAAGGCTGGGGTAGTCTTTCTTCTTGTGTGTGTGAGTGTGTCAGCCTACCTAGAACCCAAAGAACCTACCTTTTTGAGGACTTATATAAGGGAATCAGAATATGGAGCCCTAAAAAGGGAGTTTCTTATTGGTCCAGGTAGAGGCTACGAACGATGTTCCATCCTCAAACTACATAGGCTCTCCATTGTGTTTCTTGCATGTACTTAGAGAACTCAATACCCCCCTTGCCTTAGTCGAGGAACTGGTTGAACTACATGTTTGTCGATTTCGTTGCTATGTATCGTAAGGATATGTCGCACTTAATGGATGAATTGGGCTTTGTGGGGAAGCTGGAACACGCGGGGTTCATGAATACTTTGATGGGCCTTTGCATGTTTCTGACACTGCTGATTGCCTTATGCACGGTTTTGCATGGCTTCTCTGATTTTATGTGGAGCTTTCTGACAACAAGGCTTGCCCTATTTGGGACTTTCCGAAAATTTGGGTACCTTAATTTGGGGTCCTTATACTAAGGATCCTACTATTTAGGGTACTATATTAAGGTCCCCTATTTTCGGAAACCCCCCCATTTGGGGCTCCGTCTGAGCCCCACTCCTAAACCCTATAAGCCCTAAACCCTACATTCCCTAAACCCTAAAGCCTTAAACCCTGTCTTCCCTCAACCCTAAAGCCCTAAACCCTATGCCCTCTAAACCCTAAAGCCCTAAACCCTTTCTTCCCTAAACCCTGAACCCTATTTGGGGCTCCGTCTCGTCAGAATCCTACGGTTGATGATATAAACCCTGCATTACCCATAATAAGGAATATACCACAATTCCCATAGTCTAGGGTCCTTAAGGTAATGCAGGATTTCTATCATCAACCCTATTTCGGGCTCCGTATCGTCCGAATCCTAATTTGCCTTTGCCAGGAGCGCCTGGACCGGAGGGCTTCGGACAATGCTGCGCGGTTGGAGGTGCGGGTTGGTTCTGCTTGTGTGTTTAGGCGGGACGGGTTTAGGGTTTTAGGGTTTTGGGTTTTAGGGTTTAGGGTTTTAGGGTTTTGGGTTTAGGGTAAGGGTTCTATGCTCAGAAAGCCCAAGAAGAACTCTGAGTCTCTGTAAACTCGTTTACACCCATTACATCCCTATAAGACCCCTATAAGACCCCTAGAAACACCTGAATTAGAAATTAGAAAGCCGTCCAGCCGCTCCTGGGGGAGGCCCTGCGCGTAGCGGACGCGGAGCGGGCTGCGCAGTTGGCGGAGCTGCTTCGGAACTTCGCCGAGCTCGGCGAGGCCCGCAAAGGCGCGGAGGCTAATTTTGAGTTTTGTTGTGTTGGGGCTTTTCTGTTTTTCAGGATTGTTAACAAGCGCTTTCGGATACTTATTCTGGGTTTCGGGGTCTTTCGGGGTTTTGGCGTCCGTAGGCTTTTTAGTGTTTGTGCCTCGGTATTCGTGTTTTACAGTCTTGTGAACACTTTGTAGTTTGGGGATTGACTGTAAATCTGCAGGGCGTTTCAGTGGATGGCTGTCAGGACAGTCAAAGCCGTTTAGCAAGGTTACTCCGCGATACATCAAGATGGTGATAAGGTCTCATAGGACTGAGTTAGTTTGTCCTAGAGCCGAATTTCATCCAAAGACGTGCATGTACCGACAGTGTGCCCACATTAATATGGGGAATACTGCTTAAAGGGTGTTGGAGGGTCCTTACAAAAAATGATGTCGTGTTTGGTGCTGAATTGAGGGGTATCGAGCTCTTTGGTTGCATGTGGATACTTAGAGGTTCAGGGGTACTTAGCAATAACGTAGTAGCATACGGTTATAAGATGTTGAAAGTGCCTCAACCGAGGTTGTATATTCCCACTCATTTGAAAAGTATGCCACCTGAGCCTACCTGAGTATGCAATCTGAATTAGCCATTGTAAATTCTTTTATTTGTTACGATGCAGCTCTCTGAAAATACCCCAAAACCCCAGACCCTCAAACACTACATCCGAATTGAGCCCCTAAGCCCTGAACGGAAACCCTTGTAGAGCCCTTCAAGGCCCCCCCCGTACTGGAACCCCTACAGGAGCCCTTCATGGAACCCTTAAATTGGAACCCCATTATACCGAACCCTTAAACAGGAGTCTTTTACGGGCTGTTGTCCAGGTCTGCAAAGTCAGCTGGAGCAGTGCCAATCCTCCACGAGGCCCTGATCAGACGTGCTGTTTAAGGGTTAGGGATTAGGGGTGGGGGCAAGGGGTTAAATGAGGGCTTCATGAGGATTTTAAAAAGATGTTAAACTGGCTTGTTTGTAAGGGTGACACAGCATCATGTGTTGCGGATGTAGGGTGATGGGTGTGGAATGCCTTGGGACTTGTACACCCTTTGGGATTATGGGCTCAGCAATGCAGAGGTTTGTTGAAAGGGTGTACAGGGCTGTTGCTGTTTGGACATTGATAGTTGAACCTAATAAGCCATATATGCCCTGATTACCAGAAATCTGCTTCAATCTGGCTATACGGTGCACGTACAGCTAGCTGCAACCCGGAACAAGGTATTTCTTGCCATGCCCCTACATATCCCGGACCATCCCCGGACCCCGATGCAGCCGTTTACAGCTTCAGGAAGCCTCTCCTCTTAGAGCAAGCCCCTGAGGTTGACTTGACCTGAGATCCCAGATGCTCTGAAGTCGTGCATGTGGGTGTCGCAATGTGTTCATAGATTTTTCAGACAAAGTCTGGCTTTGGTGTTGAGGCTTCGAGTTGTCACGCTAAACTTCGAAGGTGATTGGCTTTCCTCCTTGGCACCAAAACTGTCAGAACACCCTTATCAACCCCCGCAGCACGCCCCTAAGACCTTGAATAGCGACCCAAAAGTCCGGCTTATGTCGGCCAGGGCTTTTTCGGGCAGAGGTTAAGTAGATAGACTCAAAGACTCAAGCCCTTCAAGAGCCCTCATCATCCAAGGAAGGCTTATACGAGCCCTGATGGATAAAGTGCTGTCTGCCTGTTGTCGAGCTCCAGGTTTAGGATTCATCGTTTCGGGTACTGGGGTTTACGGTTTAGGGTTTAGGGTTTCGGGTACTGGGGTTTAGGGTTTAGGGTAGTAGGTCCCCCAGCTTCGTGCTCACGGGTGGGGCTCTGCGCTGCTCGTTTCCAGAGGAGAGGCAGTTGAACTGAACTTGTCCATGTACGTATGTTCGGTCCCGCAACGGTATAGTGCTCCTTTTGTTCTCTTCAGCGTTGCTCCTTCATTAAATGCTAAAAATCTGAGAAAAGGTATCTTGGTATCCTTGTTAGTACAGGCACGTACAGAGATAGGGATACTGGGACACCAAGGGCAGCACTACAAGCAGCTGGTCTGGCACTATGGTGCTTTGCGTCGAGGGCTATTGTTTGTGTGTTTTGTTGAGATTTGTCACCTTACTGCCAAACCCGAAACGGAAGATACCCTCAGCCTAACAAGCCCCATCCTGCAGCTACAACACTCAAAACACCCTGAGCCGTGAAACGTTAAACCTCAACATGGCCTCGAGACCCCGGATTCAGACCCATTAAGCCCGCAATCCTCAACCAGACCACCTGGAGGAGATTGATCCCAAAGAATCCCTCTAAACCCTATAGAGACCTTGATGGAGCCCCCTCGAACACCCTCAGAGAGACCTCACCCCTCGTAGGGACCCAAAAACAGAGGCATTACCCTAACCCTCCAGGTACCTACTATATACGTAGGGTCCTAGGGGCTCTAGTACCCTATATAGTAGGTACCTGGGGGGGTAGGGTTATAGAAAGCCAGTTCCTGGGGAGGCTCCTGCAGGACTCCTCCCAGCGCACGGAGGCGCGATTGGAGAAGGCCGATCTCCTCTGACTTCTTTGCTTTGGGGCTTTTCAGGCCTAGGGACCTCCAAGAAACCCTAACCCTCCAGGTACCTACTATATAGGGCCCTAGGGGCTCTAGTGCCCTATATAGTAGGTACTTGGGGGGTGAGGGGAAACTTCTACTTTGCCTGCCGTGCGAAGCTGGCGTCTGCAGAGCATGCTCCCGACTTCGAAGAGTGCTTTCTGGGCGATGCGGATCGGAGGCTACGGAGATTCGCAAATGGGTCCTCGCCGAAGAGTCCTTCAGCATTGCTGACACGCAGGTCCTGCAAGGACTGAAAAGAGCTCAAGCAGTTCGAGCTGAAGTTGAACCATGACGGCAAAAGATGTGGACACGAACAGCTTGAGAAGAGGAGGGACTTTAAGAGGGGTTTGATGATGAAGGCTTGAACCCCAAGTCCTAAACCCTAAATCCTCAATGATGGGTTGAGGGAACTCCTTCAAGGTGTCGGCCTCTGGCCCGAACACCGGGTAGACATGGAGTGCTGCCGAAGGAAGAACCATTAGCATATGCGTTGTTTGTTTTGCTTTGCATCCAAAGCCCGAAACCCTAAACCCAAAACCCTAAACCCAAAACTCTAAACCCTAAGCTCTAAACCCTTGAGATCGGCTACCCGGCTACCGTCCATCAGTCTGCTCTTGGTGCTGGCGTAGCATGGAATGTGCCCAAGCAGGTCGCCCTAAAGCCGGACCCATTCCGAAGGTGAAGGTACAAGTGATGCAATCTGCTTGGATGTTTGGGGCTTTAGGTTTCATCCCACCCTCAACCCAAAACCCAAAACCGCTAAGCCCAAACCCCAAAACCCGCAAAAGCACTAATTAAACCCTAAACTCGAGACCCCAAACCCTGAACCCTAAACCCGTAATTCCTGTACCCCAAGCCCATATAACTCCTAAACTCTCAACCCCAAGCCCTGAACCCTAAACCCCAAACCCTAAACCCGTAGTTCCTAAACCCTAAACCCATACTTCCTAAACTCTAAACATGCGGGGTATCTTGTTTAATTATTCCGGGGGCCCTGTGGGTTCTGGCATAATTTCCGCTGAATAATTACGTAGTCTTCGGGGAGCCGTTACGTACCCAGACAAAACCCCAAGCCCTAAACCTTGAAACCCTAAATCCTAAAGCCCTAAACCCAAAACCCTAAAACCCGGAACCGGACGACTTCAATGCTTGTGGGCTTCCGGGCTTGGATAGGCGCCTCCATCCTATTCCCCTACACCCGGGAATCCTGGAGGCTGAGTCGTGGCTTCAAGCACCCTCAACCCTAAAACCCTAACCGTGGCTGAAGGAGCAGATCCAGACATTATTTGTTCTCCAATACCAAGCCTTTAAACTCTGTGGATTGTTATAGTTGAGTCGTAATCTGCAAACTTTTAATCTGTGGCTTATTGGGGAAGTAAGCATTCCTGGGTATGTCAATCCTTTTAATCAATTCATGCATGGATCGTGGTAGTAAGGGTGTGCTGAGCTTTGGGCGTCTTTAAAGGAACACACGCGCCCGCTTTAAGCCGGAATCCCGACGCCCAAAGAAGAGCACTTTGAACTGAAAGTAAATTGCCTAAACCCAACGACAATATTCCCAAATCCTTAAAGACGAACTCTAAGCCCAAAGTAACCGAGCTAACTTGAGAAATCCAAAGCGGGCTTTTGGGCATTTTTGGTGATCCAACTGAGCTGGAGCATGCTGCAGGTGAGTGCCCTCGCATCGCAGAGCCACGAAGGCCGCGAGACAATTTGGGGTTTGCAGCTAAAGCCCTGGCTTAGAGTTGTTGTACACTGAGGCTTTAGGGTTTAGGGTTACTGTGTGTTGATTTATTGTTGAGTGCTGTAGGATTGTAGGACGTTCGGTCAAGGCTTTGATGGGGCTTTGGAGTTGTTTGGTCTGTGGGTTTGGGATTCAGGGCTTGTGGATGTGCTCTTCATGATTTCCTTTTTTGGGTGACAAACCCGTGCTCCCGGCCCGAGATTTTGGACTATGCCGCTTTGGGATGAGGTGGCAGGGCAGCAGTCATGAAACCCTAAACCTTGCATGAACCCTAAACCTACTAACCCCCCCCGACCCGCATTTGACTGCAGCCTACTAAGCTTGGCATCCCCATTGCTACTCATTGCCTGCGAGGTGTTCTCCTTACAGGGTTTAGGGTTTAGGGCCCAGGGTTCAGGGCTTAGGGTTTAGGGTTTTCGGGTCCGGGGCTACTAAAATCCTTTCTCCCTGCAGTTTGACTGTCAATATGCCCAATACTGCGTGAAGCGAGCGTTCTATCCCCCACAAATTCCCGAGCTCAGAACCCTGACGGTCGAAGCCCCCAAACCACCCTAAGCCTCGAAACTCGACAGGAAACCTCCAACATAAACGTCTGGACCCCTGACTCGAAAGCGCCGAGGAACCCTAAACCTAGAGCCCCTAAACCCTGAACTAAACCCTAACCCCAAACCCCCAAAACCCTGACCCTCGAGCCCCTACACTCGTAGCCTGGAACAACCCAAAAATCGCGAAAACCATCAACCCCGGGAATCACGCTCTCCATCGCAGCACTGCTCTTCATTGTGAGTCCCATCAAACCAAGAGACCCCACAGAGCCTTTTAAGACTATATCTATCCACCTATCTATCTATCTATCTGTCTATCTATCTATCTATCTATCGATCCAGCTCTCTCTCTACGCATTTTGCATACATATATATATATATGTATGTATAGAGATAGATAGATAGATAGATAGATAGAGGGGCCGTCATAGCTAGAATATAGGGTGTGACCATACTTCTACCGAGGAGCCTCCAGGAATAGTATGATGAACTGCCTAGGAAAGCTTTCATGCCATGTAAGCACCACAAAAGCTTGGCAGAGACCCGCTATCCCCAATCATGAACCCAAAGGCCATGACCATAAAACCGCCTTCAATCCAAAGGCGTAAAAGCCATGTCAAACCCCGGTTCAGGATTAAGGAATTCGGGGTTTGCCCATAATGTAGGGGCTTAAAAAATGACCAATACTATTCTGGAGGTTTCTTATTATAACTATAGTTTAATGGGCCCCAAACCCTATATTACATCTTCAAACTCGATCCTGACCCTTTTGAGGCCTCGCGGAAATGAAAGCCTTTGCCCGCGATGTGGCAGACAAGGCCAAACGAGAATTAAACCTCTGTCGTCTGTGGGCTAACAGGGTTCCTTCATTCCTCGCCCAGTTATCCCTCTTTTTATCTGTCCAGTGGATTATCGTCAACATTTCTGGCGATAAGCTTCAGCCCGTGCTGAGGCGGTAGAACTGGTCTCTATACGGGGTCTCCCAAAATAGGGGACCCTAATCCAGTACCTTAAATAGTAGGATCCTTATGATAAGGACCCCAAAAGAAAGCACCCCTGCTTTTCGGAAAGTCTCAAGGTTGCTGGGCAGGTGAGCTTTCGAAGGAGCCTCGTCGTGACAGTGAGGCATGAATGCTTAACACTCAGGTCTTGGGGGGTTAGGGTTTAGGGTTTAGGGTTTGGGGTTCTGGCTGAGGGCTGTTAAGCCTTACGATCCAAGGTGGAGTTTTGAGTGTAGGGTGGAGGCTGGAAGAAGCTGTGCGCCACCTGTTTCCTGTTTTGCATGACTTGTTGCGAAGTGGCTTGTCCCGCTGTTACCATCTCTGCACGGGGCTCGTAGTGTCTGAGCTTTCAGCATACCGGTTCCCCACCTGCAAGACCTAAAGCAGGAACTGTAACATCTAAACGAAACGTGATGCACCTCGCATTTTTGCGAGCATCGAGTTGCAGCTTGTTCTTAACCAAAGACTTCTCACACCTCATCCTTAAGAACACTCCCCAAGTCCTCAGTCCCTCAACCCTAAGTTCCAGCAGAAGCTAACGCATAGTCTCCAGTCCCTAAACCTGATTCCGCAATTCCTAGACGGTTACAACTTGCAAAGCATTCTCAATGACTTCCAAAATCCTACACCTTAAGCCCTCTTAGAAGCTTGGGAGATCGAAAGACCCGTCGACGAGAAGAACGATACAGGATCCGATATGAAGCCTACTATAAATCCCTAGCCCGAAACTCCATATCCCCATAAGCTTCCCTAAACCCCGTCCAGCGTTCTAGATAACAGCGGCACTGGGTCGGTAACAGCGGAAGCCAGTCAGTAACGATGCTAACTCTGCGTGGTAGAAACACAAGCTAGATTTCATTTCTCCTGCCTGTGCCCACAATCCGTAGCTGTGGAGCTTGAGTGGCAGTGGAAGCAGTGCTTGGGAGCATTGCTGATGGCGTCGGATGGCGGCTTGCAACATAGTATTCCAATGCAAGCCTAAGCCTTCGAGCATGAGCCAACTGCCGTGGCTGAAGCTCTGCAGATTGTCTCTGACGACGAAGACAGTCCGAAGCCTAAGAGACCGAGGAAATCGCCTCACTTCTCCGAGAGCGCCCAGCACTCTTTCGATGCTGATGTTGCCGCGACTTCAGACACGCAATGTGCAGAGGCTGAAGATGATTTCTTCCTTTTAGGGTTGGGGTTTAGGGTTTAGGGTACGCTGGATGGCCCAGCAAGAGCAGCGGCTGGGAAAGTTGTCTTCACCGAATTCGACAAAGACAGATCGCAGAGCCAATTGTCTGTCTGTGTGTGTGTGTTGAATGCAGCAACTGTTACTCGAGCAAAGGAAAGAGGTAATTGTCCGTACCCTTAAACTAACCAGTTATTATAAAACCCTCGACCCCTTGCATTTTTGTTCGTACACGCGGCTGCAAGGCAGCGGCCCAGAGCCGCGAACAGCTCGAGCAGCGTGCCGGGGAGTTGAAGGCGCGGGCGCCGCGTTTATGTTTGTTTTCTCTTGGATCCTTGGGAATGAGGGGTTAGGGGTTTCGGAGCTTGGGGTTTCGGGGTTCAAGAGTTTATGGTTGTAGCGCTTCAGCGATAGGGTTTCGGAGTTGAGCGAGCTTGCGGAGGAATTTTGGCCTTTGTCACAAGGAGTTTCCTGAGATCTACCAATTTAGGGCTGTAGGTTGCAATATAGAAGCCTGAGATCTTATTCCTTACTGCTTCTTATCATTATTGCTTTGCTGCAATATAGTCACAGTATATTCTAAATAGTCAGGCCCGTTTTGTTCGGCGTTCAGCGTTGGTTGTTGAGTTCTAGAACAGAAGCTCATGATTCCGAGTTTAGGACTCCGGCTTCTTGTGTTCGACAACAGGCTGTAAGTGGCTTCTTAGTCTGCAGCACGACCAGCACTTTGGAGATGTTGGTCGTTCTTGTCGGGGTGAAGAAGAAAAAACAAGTATTGATGGTTGGTAATGATGGAAATTTAGTCGCTGCGCTGATGGATGACAGTGATGATGGTGATCACGGCAGTGATGGTGGCCAGAATGACGATCCAGGCCCTGATTCCCAAAACCGTGAAACCCTGGACCCTGCATCCTCAAACCCTGAATCTTAAAAGCTCTAAACCCCAAACCTTAACCATAAGCCTTGGGCCCTATATGTTTTATGGAATTCCTAAACCCCAAGACCTCAACCCTAAGCCCCGCCTTTACAGAGCCCTTAAGGGATCGATCCGTTTAAGCCTTTCGTAAGCAATCGATCCTTGAAGGGCTCCTTTCAAGGGTTTAGGGTTTAGGGTTTAGGGTGTGGGGTTTAGAGTTTAGGGTTTGGGGTTTAGAGTTTAGGGTGTGGGGTTTAGGGTTTAGGGGTTAGGGTGACAATAAGAGCCCTCAGCCCTCAACCGTGACTGACGTAAACTGTGGGTAGATCTCTACATTAAGGTCCGCTTTCAGGTCCTTTTACAAGGGTGCCGTGCTGTTGTGGGCCTTGAACAGGGACCCTAATTTAGAGAATCACCCTTCGTAGTAAATACCCCTATAGAAACCTTCTAGATCCCTTCAAGAAACCCTTAGAAACGGGACCCTGATTTGAAGAACTACCCATGCCTTAAACCCTAAACCCTAAACCCGAAAAGCCTAGTCTGTGTGATGACGAAGGAGCTCGTGGAGCAGCGCAGCTCCGAGAGCAACTCCCGGATGGAGGCCGAGTGAGTTTGTGTGGCTTAGGGCTTCGAGGGTTGGGTTTAGGGTTGAGGGGATTAGGGTTTAGGGTTTAGTGGTTAGGGGTTTAGGGTTTTGAGGATTTGGGGTTGGGATTTGGGGTTTAGGTTTAGGGGCTTTGGGCTTAGGGGCAGGGTTCTGGGTGTAGGGTTTTGGGTTTTGGTGTCCTGGGGTTTGGGTTTCGGGGCTTAGGGATTTGGGGTTTAGGGTTTTGGGGCATAGGGTTTAGGGATTATTTAGGGTTTAGCGTTTCGAACATACGAGCCTGCAAAGATTTGAATGCTGCTCCTTAGATGTACTCGCCCCAGGCTCCTGTTGTACTTGTTAAGGCCTCTATTTTCGGCATGTGTTTTTGGGTTGATCACTCAAGCCGTTGCGGGCTTGGGAACTTAGTGGTTGAGTTGCGGGGACTGAAGGCTACACAGCTTTCCCAGCTGTTGCAGCACATCGCGGGCCATGCATTTTGGATCCACTCCTTGTTCAGCTACACTTCTGGCAGCAACGTTCTGATGTTGCTGCCTCTTATCCTCATGATCTAACGGACAACCCCACATATTGCGACCGTGTCCTCGTCTTTAGCCAGGGCACGCTCCAGGACGTAGAGCTGGAGCCACAGGTGAGCTCGAGACACCACCTGGTGCAAACGGGTTTGACCGGGTTGGCTCCTGGGCAACAGAGATGCCAGTCTGAAAGTTTATGCTGCTCTGACCTAGAGCAAATTGCAGAGCTCGGATAAACCACTTTGCTTTAGGGTTTTAGGGTTTAGGGTTTAGGGTTTGGGGGACCCAGCCAACATATCCTCACCTTTAGTGGGTTCTTCAGCATGAAGGACGTCGCGCTGCTGTCCCCGGGGCCAGTCTGCATATCAAAGCAGACCAGGTCGCAAGTCGGCTTATCCTTCGATGAGTTCGTGGATGCCGCCCAAGTCGCCTAGCCCTAAAACTCTAACACCCTAAACCCCTAAACCCTAAACCCTAAAACCCTAAACCCTTAAACCGCATAACTCCTGCAACCCTACAGGCCTCGACCCTCCAACCTGAATGCCGATGCCCCGCGGCTCTAAATCCTAAACACCGAAACCCAAATCCCTAGACGCAGAGAACCCCTATATGTGACCCCTTAAAGCCCTTGAGCTAAACACAGAAGCCCCTGCTCTAAAGACCCCAAAAGGCAGAAAGACCCGAACCCTAAAGCCTAGCGGCAATCCTACGTCCTGAAGAAGCCCTCGAAGTGTTATTACAAGACCCGTCAAGCCCCAAAGACGCCCAACCCTAATACCTTGAAGTTAAGGTCTTATAGCCGAAGCACTGAACCCAACAGTCCTAAATCCGAACTACCTTCAGTCTCAAATTACTCCTACTAACCCCCGGCAAGCTTGAACCTTCCAAACCCCAAGCCCTTAATCCCTTAAGAACACTATATGGGGGTTTCCGATAGTACCCTAAATAGTAGGACCCTTATTATAAGGATCCCCAAATAAGGTAACCCTAATTTCGGAAACCCCCATAAACCCTAAACCCTAAATCCTAAACCCCCTAAACCCTAAGCCTTAAACCCAAAACCCAAGAATGTGAAGGTCTGGGTATTTTCACCCTAAACTTTTTGTTTCAGAGGCTGCCAAAGCCGCCGATGCTGAGCAAAACGCCCGAGCAGAGCAGCCACCGGGATTTGAAGCTCGCTGCTTCTACCTGGCCTTAGGGTTCAGAGATAAGGGATAGGGCTTTTAGGGTTTAGGGTTTCGGGTTTAGGGTTTTTTTTCGGTGAGGGTTTAGGGTTTAGGGTTTGGGGCTGCTTCTATCTGGCCTTAGGATTCAGATTTAAGGGACAGGGTATGCGCCTTAGGGTTCAGATTTAAGGGTTAGGGTATGGGCGGTGGGGGATTCAGAGGATTCAGATGTAAGGGTTAGGGTATGGGCCTTAGGTTGCTTTTTGAAAAGGCTGCAGACTCTGTGCCATTTACGGCCTATCGGATTTCAAGGTTTGGGCTTTGGGGGTGGGTCTCTCTCTCTCCCTCCTTCTCGCTCCTGTATTAGTTTTGTCTTAAAGGACTTCACGCTTTACGGTTTAGGGCCTGGGCTTCTTAGGGTGGGTCGACGTTTGGGTTTGATTTGGCTTTTAGGGTTTAGGTAGTTCGAGCTTGGACTCTGGGCTTGGGCATGATTTCAGTGTCTGGCAGGGAGACTTTTTTTGTTCGGCGCCCCCTTCCCCCCAAAAAGCTTGCAACGGTGCAACGAGGGTTTAGGGTTTAGGGTACGTTTCTGAAATCTTTTCCCACAATGCGTTCCCCTCAGCCTCTTCACAGCTTGGCTTAACAGACTCTACAATAATCCAAACGGCATGCACTGGCAACATTCAAGGCGCCACGGTGAGCTACATTAGCCCTGACCATCCCTAATCCTAGCCCGTAAACCCTATAAAGTTCGTACAGGGCCCCTCATGGACCCTTTGCTATGAAGAAGGATCCTGAACGAATACCACACTTCAAGGATCTACACCTCTGCTGCTCCGACGACGGATTCATTCAATGCCCGAAGGAAGGGCCACGGTAAGTTTCAAGACGGGCACTTGGTTGTCTTACGGGTTTAGGGTTTTTGGCTTCCAGGACCCCCCCAAGTACCCTTTAATAGAGCCCTTGTGGTCCTTGATAGTGGGTACTCAGGGTGCGGAAATTGCGTCAGCTTCGCTCGGGCGTTTTGCGATAGGCTGGGAGTCGAAAATGTCCCACCATGGGCGACAGATGCGCAAGAGCAATGGCCAGCTTCGAGACCCAGGAGGAGCAGGTGAGATGTGGTCAAAATTATCGTTAATGTAGTTTAGCGTAGAGGGTAGTTGTTGAGCCAGAACCCCCAAGATCGATAGGGGACGCGCTAAAACGATAGGGTTACTTATACTTTGGTCCCTGCAAGTGCCTTAGGCGAATTCCTCGGAAAACGATAGGGGACGCGCCAGTTCAAAAACATAAGCAGCATGAACAAGTAATTTTGACGCCGACTCAGGTCCACGTGCAGACCCGTGTCCTTCGAGATGTGTGTCAGTATGTGTGTCTGCCTGTGAACCCTAAACCCCTTAAGCCCTAAACCCTAAACAAAAAACACACGACCATTGTGGAAACAAGGCGCATTGAAGCCAAAAGCTGAACACTAGGCCCTGAACCAAATGGGAGTTTCCGAAAAGAACGGGGTACCTGATTTTGGGGTGCTCATATCCTACAATTTTGGGTACTATACTAGGGTCCCCTGTTTTCGGAAACCCCAAAATCCCAAAGCCAACATGGAGTTCTTGCCCTGCTGTCGAAACCGGGACCCTGCGCCAAACTACCGGAAGCCGCTGAGATCAGCTTCGCCTAGGCTAGCGAGAGACCTCGTCGATCTGCGCCGAGGTATCCACTTTCAGGGTTCAGGGCCTGGGCTTTGAATTCAGGGGTTTAGGGTCCAGGGTTCAGGGCTCGGGGCTAGTCTTTGAGGCGGGTGTTCCAAAGGCCAACTCGTGACATCACAGTTGCAATTGTCACAGTGATCAATGGACAGTGTAGTGTGGACAACGATGGTGGTACCGAAAAGGCTGGTCTTTCAAGTCTAGTAGTCTCTGTAACAATGTTCGCCAGGAGGATTCTCACGCCTACAGTCATGAGATCATCAGCAGTCGGCAGTGGCAGCTGCAAGCAAGATAAACAGTCAACTTGCTGTTTGCTTTGTTGGTCAGTCGTCGTAGTGGTGATCATGTTGCTGCAGTCGTCGTGGTGGTGGTCGTGGTGTTGTTGTTGTTGTCGTTGTTGTTGTTGTTGCTGCTGGTGGTGGTGGTGGTGTTGGTGGTGGTGGTGGTGGTGGTGGTGTTGGTGACGGTGGATGTGGATGTGGTCGCAGTGGCTGTCGTGGTGGTTGTTCCTGCTGCACTGATGACTTTCAGCTGTTGCCTCCCGGTTGCCGCTGTTGCTGATGTTGTCGCTCTGACCGATGTAATAATAAGCATAGAATTGATGGTTGACGCTTGTATCCAAAACGAGAAAACGACGAATCAGAATAAGAGAATGTGACGTCTAATGTAGGGGCCTTCATAATTACCTATACTATTTTGGGGGTTCCTTATTATCAATGTAGTATGATGGGCCCCAAAACCCTATTCTAATTATTAAGGCCCCTATATTATTGATGGTATCGTCTTGGTACTCGAAGTTCTGCCTTCTGAGAGAGGCCTGATGTCCGAGATTGAAAAGTGTTTGGCCGCCGACCGGCGGGGACCTTGGTGTTCGATGTTTGTACTTTGCATTTTTGGCGTGGTGATTTTGTGGTTTGTGTAGTTAGGTTAAAGTTTAATCCGGTTGAGAGGGTGGAATAGTGTTACTACTTCTGCTTTTAACCGGCGCTCTTGTCTTCTTGGTTTGATCAACATCTGCTTCCAGCTTTCGATTCGATGCTGGACCTTCCCACTGATTGCCAATAGTACAGGGGCCGAAATAATCATCAATACTATCTTGGGGTTCTTTAATATTGCTGTAGTAGACCACAAAACCCTTTTCTAATCATTAAGGCGCCTTGATAGGTCTCATTTTGTGCTTGGTTTGGTTGAGTTTGTCCAGGACGCGTGCAGGAGTGAGGAACGCTTTGGCCGTGCGCTGGGTTAAGGGTTTAGTAAAGCTTCTGGGTTTAGGGCTTTTAAGGTTTAGGGCCCTGTAGTAAAGCTTCCAACGAAGCCATGAACCTAAGACACTCGTGGTCCGTTCTCACTTCCGGTCCAGAAGGGCTTTGGTGCTGGAGGTTTAGGGCTTCAGGCTTATAGGGCCCATAGGGTTTGAGGTTCAGGGCTTGGGGTTCAGAGCTTGAGGTTTTAAGGTTTAGTTCAGGGTTCATGCTAAGTGTGAATTCACTTGATGCTTATTATAATCGGGTCTTTATGCAGCCATGTATCCGAAGACTTCAGCGCAGAACCCTCAAAACACCAAGGCCTAAGGGCCCGCATACCCCAAAGCAAGCAGCCCCTGTGCAAGGCAGCTGGAAGATGCACTCAAGCGAAGCAGCCAGGAGGTTGCCAGATGTGGCGAAGGCAGCGCTGCTAGTGGGTCCATGCATGCATTGGTGTAGTGTAGAAACGGCTTCGTGGTATGTCGCTGCGCATACGTATTGTGGATGCATGCATGTATGCTACATGATATGCATGCGTAGATACATATACTCAGACTTATACATATTCATGAATACGCCAGGTACTTGCTTCTTTCATTTGTCCAGACACTCCTCGCCATCGCAGAACCCTCATGCAACCCTTTTCAGAAATCGTGTCTGTTTTCCTAAACCCTAAACCCTAAACCCTAAACCCTAAACCCTTTCCGAGCCCTCCTATGCTCGAATTGCCTCTAAGGTCCGAATGCTATCCCCCCCCAAACACTGAACCCTAGTAAACCCTTAGCCCAACACACCAAAAGCAAAAAGCCTAAACCCTTGAACCCTTGAACCCCTGAACCCTAAGCCCTAAGCTCTGAAGCCTAAATCCCCAAAACCTAAACACTTTAACATCTACTGACTTTACTGACTACCGGATTACCTTATAGGATTCTAAATATAAACCATAAAGGGACCTCGGAGGCCTCGGAGAAGTTCGCAGCTTCGCGCGGGAGGCGGCGGAGAAGGCATCCATGCAGCTCAAGGCTCCACATCCCTGGTTTCTGAATGTTTGAGGGTTTAGGGTTTGGGGTTTAGGGGGTTTAGGGTTTAGGGTTTAGGGTTTAAGGTTTGGGGTTTAGGGTTTGGGGTTTAGGGGGTTTAGGGTTCTTTTAAGAAACCAGGTTCCCCAGTAGTGCCCTTTTGCCCTTTTTATTTGGAGGTCTCCTTATTAAAGCCGAATATTAGAGGAAAAAGGGTACCCGTATTATAGTGGCTCCAGGTGATCTAGCTTTTGCGTAGCAGCCACTATAGTCCCATGGCGCCCTCTAGTGGGGGAGGGGTGGGACTCGAATGGGGTCACCCTCCCAAGATGTTGGTAAGGTCCCCCAAGATGTACTCGGGCCTAAAGCTATTGGTCATTATGAATATGACCTCTTC
>CAJNJA010089785.1:0-19925 GCA_905231915.1 Symbiodinium necroappetens
AGTAGTAGTAGTAGTAGTAGCAGTGGTAGTAGTAGTAGTAGTAGTAGTAGCAGTTGTAGTAGTAGTAGTAGCAGCAGCAGGAGTAGTAGTAGTAGTAGTAGCAGTAGTAGTAGCATGTAGTAGCATGTAGTAGCATGTAGTAGTAGTAGTAGTAGTAGTAGTAGCAGTAGCATGTCTAATATAAATATTAAATATAAGTATAAATACATATAAGTATAAATAAAAATAAATAAACAACTAAATAAATAAATATATATTCATATACACATATGACGAGTATTAAATATTACGTGTTATAACACGGTATTGGATCTACCCGCTATTCGGATTTGCAGCATGAATGCCTGCCTGTCGACATGTTGTGAACGACCAGTCTCCTGCATTGCATGCCAGGACAAGCTCCGTCAGCAAAGCACAACATGGTGCAAAGCAGCTGTGGCCTTGGCATACACCTCGTCCATCGTGATGACCGGCTCCTTTGCGACTTCTCGTTCATAGCGTTGGACTTCATCCTCAGCGTCAGCACGACTGCCAGAACATCAAGTTCAGGATGCCCCACTTGGTCCTCCTCCTCGGCGGCCTCGGGACACTCTGCACTTGAGAAGGTCTTTGCTTTTCCCCACGCGCCTCCTCTTGCGCAATCCGCTTCCACTTCGAATAATCAATAGAAAAGCCTTGGTGCATGCAGGCATCACTAGGACAAGGGAAGGTTTCGCCAGTCCACTGCCGAGCAAAATTTCCTGCAAAGACACATGCGGATAATGATGCACTGTACTTGCACCGTCAACACTGATGGCCGGCTGTGCCTCACTTTTGAGTACTACAATCTCGAATGCACAGACTCCTGGGCTCGCCTGTCTGCCTGTCACAGTGTCTCATGTCTTTTCTAGTTAAGTTGTTTCTGTGCCTAGATCAGGAGGGCGATGCATTTCAGCACCGCTGCGTATTATCAACTGCAACAGTTTGACAGGCAGCCGTCAGGACAAAAGCACAAGAGGCAGGTGGACCATCTAGAGGCTTGGCGACACAGTTGTTTACATCAGGCTGATTGTGGGAAAGCTACCGCGACTAGTCAGCATTCTATTATAGTGCGGCGCTTTGCAACTGAACGAGGCGCCCACTTGGCATCTGGCCTCAACGACTCAGCAGTCTGAAGTTTGCGGCAGACATGCAAATTGGATATGTTGCCCTGGGAGGAAGCCATTGGTCTTTAGAAAAGTAGAGGAGCCAACCAAGTTAGTCGGCCCAATCTGCAATGAGAGGTGTCTGCAAGGCTTGCGAAAGGGACAAATGGTTATCCTGCAGAGTGTGCCCACGAGTCACAGAGACCCTAGGCAATCCATCTTCGAACTACGATTGTTTGACGAGCATGGTGCACGTCGAACAACGAAATATGGCGAAATCTCAGTGGCGTGCCATGCGCATCAGGTCGATCCGAAAATCAGGCTCCCATGCTCTACAGGGTTCATAACTCGTGTGCAGGCACATGTCATGGCCATAGCCGCATCACTATGTTCTGACATCACGATGCACTATCAATTATCTTTTTAAGTCTCAGCTTGGGACCAAAATGCAGATCGAGAGAGCTCCGCAGGCTTGCAAAGAACGGTTGATGCAAACATCATGTGACTAAACAAATGGAACTTCCTTCTCGGATGTTTCGCATCCAGTCTGCTCGGTCCATCTTCTGCAGTGATGGCGTAAACTAAACAGACAGGGCAGCGCTGCCAGAAATTGAGCACCGCCGGCACCTTAGTACCAGACTGTAAACGAGCTGAATTCAAGTCTGCCGGGGGCTGTCAGTTCGGCTGCCTCACCAGTTGGTGAGCCGTTCCTGCCCAGGTCTTATTGCCAAGTCGGCTGCTTTGCAGCTCGCAGATGTTTAGAACCTGCACGCTTCGCACAGTCACAGCTCCCGGAAGTTTGCAGGTCAAGCACTGAATTTTCAGAGGCAGTCGCAGCTGGGCTCTTGCAAAAAACCTCTGACAACAAACGGCGGCAAGAAATTCCAAGGAGTCGCGAGACTGCTGTAGACGCAGCTAGTCAAGACAAACAGAGACTGTGAATGGAGCAGGCACCCTATCTCGATATGCTGCACTTCAAGATCTTGGAAGCTGTCAGTCAAAGGCAGCGTCATTTTCGGGTGTTTCCTGGTTGTCGGGCTGGTTTCCTTGTTGCAGGCAACCTTGCCAGTGGGTTCAGCTGTGTGCTCTGGTCATCCTTCTCTTCGCGTGATGGAACATCACATGCACATGTTGGCATTCGCATTCGCATGAGCGAAGGAAAATCAACATGAGCGGAGAAGCTTGTCCCATCGAAAAGCAGCTTGAGCTTGCACGCAGCACATTTGGTCTGAGCATGCAAACAAGCCGGACGCAACTGCTGCGCCCTGCCGTACGCCTCCACAGATGTGTGATCGCCGTTTTCTGCATTGCTGGATGGCATCAGCTGGCTTCTGCGGCCTTTAACTTGTGCCTTAATTTCTGACAGCACAGCACAGGTGCTGCCTCAGTGCTTGATGACACTACACAATTCAAACAGCCAGGAGGCTCTGCTGCCTGTGAACGACTCCAATCTTTGGGAGCTCGCTATGGCAACTATGGTACAGTAACAAATATGTCTATGTCTGATTTTGAAGATGTGCGCGCAGCACTGAAGCGTGGAGTCACGAGCCTCAGATGCCCACTGCTATAGCTCAAGGGACTGAGACGGCTAGCCGGATATTCTTTGATGAGTTTCGGTAGCTGCTGTCAGTTTTCATTTGCTGGTTTACAACTAGTGAGTGGTGCTAGGATGTGGGGAGCAGGTGGTTGCAACAAAAACTGCTATTGCTATAGAAAGTATCATGGTCGTCGTCGTCGTCATCGTCGTCGTCGTAGTAGTGGTAGTGGTAGTGGTAGTGGTAGTGGTAGTGGTAGTGGTAGTGGTAGTGGTAGTAGTGGGAGCAGGAGCAGAAGTAGTGGAAGAAGTCAAAGTGAAGTAGAAGTAGTTGTACGAGTAGTCGTCAGTCAGAGTCGCAGCTGATGTTGAAGTCGTCATGGCCGCCGTCATCGTAATCGTCGTCGAAGTACACAGACGTAGTAGTACCAAAAAACAGATGTTCTTTCCACGCGACCCAAACATGGCTTTAACGGAAAGGAATGAGACGGCTAGCCGGCTAGCCTTTGATAAATTTTAGTAGGTGCTGTCAGTTTTCATTGCCGTCAGGTTGCTGTGTTGACTCTGGTTTGACAAGTAGTGAGTGGTAGTTGCGCCCGACGAAACTCTCAAGTGCATATAATCTGTCTCTGTTCAGGGTAAGTCTGCGACTGCAGGCAATAACACACGGCAAGTGTGAACGGCAATGAACAGTTCCCTGCATGCGCATGGATGCTAAGAGAAGGAAGTTGCCTTCCACGGTTTGACTACTGTCTGCACAACATGTCGTCACTCATCTTCAGATCGTCCGCGTCATGCCGAAACAGTGTTCATGAATCTGGCCAAACTTCTGTTTGACCGAGCCGTCTGTTCAGCCTGGCAAATCAGACCAGGGCTGGAACTCATGGATGCTACGTATATTTGTTTCAAAAAACCTTCGATGTCACAATCCTCAGAAACATTCTGGGAATCCTTCCGGCCATCCCACCCGAGAACACCTTCAAACAAACAGCGAAGATCTTCCTCCAAATTTGACCGCCCACGATTCACAATATCATCAATCAACAATAATCAACATATACATCAAAACATCGTCGATTCCAGCATCCTTGCGGGTTGATGGGCGTGGCGGCGAGCCCGGGTTTGGACGAATGTAGCAATACCTCGCAAGCTTTCCAAGGACCTACTGTGTGAGGTCGAAGTCATAACAGGAGCAGCTGGGGGAGGTCTTTCCCCAGTGAACCGCGGCGATATGACTCCCACAACTAAGTCATAACAATTCTTGTTTGTACCAAGTAACCGCTGTGCCGGGCTGCTGTGCAAAACGCTGGTGGGAAGTCATAGCAATCCAGTCTTTCCCCTTGTAACCGTGCCTCCAGAGTTGAAAGTATTGGAACGGACGTCTGATGCTTTCATGGGTTAAGGGTTTAATGCTTTCGTGCTTTATTGGTGGATTTTTTGAGTTTTGAGGACGTGGGCTTTACTGAGGGCATTGGCCATCCATACTCCTACTTTGGATTATTGGATTGGGGGTTTGGGGGACAGCGAGCAACGATCTCAGCACGTACAAAGCCTAATTATGCCACATCTTTTCAGCCGTGCGCTGAGAGTGTCTCCCCCACTCGTCGCAAAAGACACAAGGTGAAATGATCAGCTCTGCTTGGCCTTTTTCTTAGGCACAAACTCTGTGGAGCGTTGTTTACTCCAGGCATCAAGAAAGTTGGCGCGCTTCGACTTGGAGTCGAGTATCGATGGTGTGATCACTTCCTTCCGCATCCAAGCCGCTAGAGAGCCCTTCCTCGCCCTCAGATGACGGATAAAATCGGCAAACATCCGCAAACGGCAGTTTCTGAGGTTGTCCCGGAAAATTCTTCGAACGTTCTTCAACAAGCAATCGGTCATGGGCGAACCGGGATGGATTTTCGCGTAAGCTCCGCGGATTGTTCGAACAGTCGCCTTAAAACAAACAAGCTTTCTGAGGAAGTTGTGGGAATTACTCCAATGCTCTTCGTCAAATATTTCTTCTTCGACAAACTTTCCTAAACTCTTGGAACAATCATAGACAAGTTTGTGGCCGTTCAGGGAATGATGCTTTGAAGATTGTTTTCAAGTCGAAATTGCTGAAGCATTTTTCTGGCCATGATTACGGGGATGGGTTTTTGATCGAGGCCGAAATTGCCTGAAGCATAATTTTGGGGAGGATTTGAGGACGATTTTTCAAGCATGATTGTTTTAAGATTCTTTAGAGCCGGTGCCATTTCAGGAATGATTTTCCCGAAGGATGGTTTGGGGGGATGATCAACACGAAGGCTTTTTGAAGAACTAAATTGTCGTCATAGCCAGTGGGTGGTCCTGGGCTTCTGTTTCGCAACCACACCTACGGGACCTTGAACTTGACACGGAAAGCTCCTTCTTGTGCTTAGGCCAACACCTCTTGGCATGCCACTCGGCCCGAGAGTCGAAGGAGACAAGTTAGAGATCCAGGCTCCAGAACTCGTCAGCCTAACCCAGGACGACAGCCACGAAGCAGCTCCAACTCTATTTGGCGACGAGCCGCAGCAGTCCAAGGGTAAAAGGGTTGCTTGGCGGCGCACGCTGGAGTTGAAGCCGAAAGACCTGCGAGGCATAGTGGTACCTGGATCTGCCACTGGACCACAAAAGCGTGAGTGTGTGTGTGTGTGTGTGTGTGTCTGTGTGTGTGTGCTTGCTGTAGCTGGCCTGTGGCCGCGGTAACGTGAGAGAGGCATTCCAGAAATCGTCGGCAGACTCACATGGTCCTCGAAGCCAATTCGCGGAACACCTTTTGCCTTGTGCTCATCACTTACTCGCGTGTCTAGCATTCTAAGCCGTTGGCTCATTCTCCGCACCGGCCTACCAGATTCGACCTGCGATCCGTGCGCCTCTCAAGTCACGACATGTCTAGCTAAAACATGGCGTGGAGAAGCCCCAACCTGCAAGGACGATTGGCCAGCGAAGGCATTTGGAGTCCTGCAGCTGAACTTGCACCGTTGCCTAGCTCTTACTACCAGTACCTGGCATATGCTGGCAATTTGTCGTTCGGTTCTCTGGGAGGGTTTCGTCCCATCGCTTAGTGGGTCAGGCAGGCACGGATTGCCCGATCCAAGTTTTCAACGATAGCTGCGGCAGGGCAACATGGGGCAGTGTCTGCTGGCAATTCATTTCGCAAAGAGAAAATGCGTGATCACGAAGACGGAACTCCATGCGGCAGTTCGTGGGATCTCGTGGGTTCGGTCTGCGAGAATGGCACCATGAACCCTACTGCTGTTCAGACATCCAGGAATGGCTTGGAGTTAGTAGGTTTTCTCGGCGAGTTCATTTCCAGCCCCTCTGAGAAGACATCTGTGGAGGGTGTTCTCATTCTTCTTTGCCACAAATCCTAAGAGACCATCAGGCCTGCATCTTTCCTTTCCAGCGGTGGGGAGGCCAGTTATGTCTCTGAGCAGCTACTTGTAATTGCTTAGCATATCCTACTAGTCGCTGTGCACAGGATGACTTGCTCGAGCTGCCAATTGCGACGAGTAAGAGCAAGGCCGAGTCTCAGGCGACCGCTCGGACTCCTGCACCGCCGGGAGGACGAGGCGTGGGGAGCTTGGGACTCAGAGTGTCTTGGCGGCATGCGCTTTCCGGCTGACACGTTGCGAAGCTCTCCGAACTCTACGCAGACGCGTCACCGTAGCTGTCTTTCGGCATTGGTGATGGCTACGTAAGCCTCATGAGACCGGAAGATGAAAAAGAGGGAAATTGTAGTATGCAGCACCCCCAACACGAGAAAAGTTTGGACGGTGTCGGGGCCATGTCAAACGCAGGTCTGGAGGGCAGGCTCTCCTTCGTCTGATGGGCACGAAACCTGCAGCGAGCGAATCTGCTTCCTGAACTTGCCAGCACTGAGGCACAAGTCCCAGACATGGATTCCAACCTGCGAAATTGCTCTTCGCGCACACGAGCCTGCCACAGTGCGCCCAGTCAGTGGATGCTCATAGGAGACGGTGCACACTCAATGGAGATGCACCTCTGCTGAAAGGCCTTTCTGCGATTTGGGCTGGAGCATTGCACTACGCAGCTGAAAGAGATCATGAGATGTGCATGTGACGCAGCTGACTAATGAAGACCGAGAGGCGTTCTGAAAGGGAGGCCAGACGAAGGCCTAAGCCATCCTGAAAGGAACTGGCGGACGGTTGCTATGTGCCTTTTGCTAAGCTTCGCCCTGGGATCCTTCTCTGGCGAAGATGGCATGCCTTGGTCGTTTTGCGCCAAGAGGGACCACTTCAAATTTGCAGTGTACTGCAAAAGCCAGACCTTGCGTCCAGCGACTGTAAGTCTGGAGCTAATTCTCTGTTGGAGAGCCTGTAATCATATTGGGTGGAGGCTATCTGCTGCCGGGCTCCAAACCGTGAACTGGCCTCGAAGCGCTGCTCGAGGAGTGACAAACGTAGATCGGTTTCGTGTCTGCGGGCAGCAGTCATGTTGACTGGCTTCGCTTCTCGACTGAACAGCTTGGTGTGGTGCCGAGGCAGGGTGTCCTGGTCCTCACACACCTCGCAAGAAGTCAGGGACAAGAGAGAAGCCAAGGCAAGTCAAAGGTCCTGGTTCTGCTTCTGAGAAAGCGCAGCGAGCTTGAGGTCGAGCTGCGACTAGCAATGGTCGTGCATGGCCATGCGAAGAAATGCGAAGGTGACAAAGAACAAACTGGGAGATGCAGAAAAGGGCTTCACTAGGAAATAGTCTCAGGAAAAGTCCGCCGAGGCCACAGGCATCCCTCCTTCCTGCATCCCAAAATTTACTGACATACGTTTTTTGGGCACATGTTCGACCCCCAGCCCCGACTGACCCCTCCTTGACCTGTCAGTCCATTTTGGCAGACAGTTCTTTTTTGCTCATTTTTCCCGCCGTTCTGGCCCTTGCTCCCTGCCTGCCGTGCCCCCGCCCCCTTTTCTCCTTTTGCGGCAACAGCAAGCGGTTGAAGGTTTGGTTAGATGGTTCAGCGGAGATTATCCGACAAAGTCCAAGAAGGGAGACCAGCAGCAGTCAACTTATGGCCTGCATGGTGCCCTGAAGGAAAAGACAAAGGGTTGTCGACAAAAGACGTTCGTCTCTCGTATTCGTGGCCTCAATTCTCGAAGGTCCAAAACCACGTTGTTGCACGAACTGACATTGCAGGTGGTATGCATTTTCGACCCCCCGCCCCGGCTGGCCGCTCCATGACCTGTCCCTTCGTTCCAGTCATTTTGGCCAAGTCCAGGCAGGTTTCCTCGCTTTTCCCCTTGCCCCCCCTCCCCGCCCCTCCTTGACCTGTCCTCGCCGTTGTTTGGGAGGGGCTGCTGCACTGTCGAGCCGAGGCGGGCTGGGTAGCGATAGAATTAACCGGATACCCATGGCGATTGCAGAGTAGAGTAGCGTCCGGCCGTAGCCAGCAGGCCAGACAAGCCTACGGCCAAAAGCAACCCTGGAACTGTACATGCACGCACTGGGCTGCTGCCAGCCTCTGCCAAGGGTGCAGGCACTCAGCCGTGCAGGCATGTCAACCTACAAGTAGGACGAATCCTCTGACACAGGGTCCAGAAATTTCAGACAAACTTCCACTCTTCCCCCGGCATGCTTGTCGCATGCACCATGTCACCATCCTTAAACCCTACAAAGTCCTCTGGAACGGATGTTTGCAAGTCACATTCTCCCAGAGCAACTCTTCAGTGCCAGTGGCTTTTCAACATGCAGCTGTCGCCGTGCGCTTGCGAGGCTCCTCGGAACACAAATCCCAGAAGAGGCGGAACCCGGGTCGGATGACTTCGACAAGCGACAGTAGCCAGGCCCGGGAGGCTGCTTGGACCAAAACCAAAAAACCCAGAAACAGGCGCCAGTCGTCCCTCCAAGACCATGTTGTGAGGCGAAACACGGTTAAAGCGGCACAGGGTGTAAAGCCACTTACAGCCAGAAGTTCTCGCACAGCTGTCCAAAGACAAACACAGAACCTAAGCCATGAGCTGCCAAAGACAAAGACTGACGAGATATTCCTGGAGTCTCGTGCATACGCTCGGGACGGTGGCACCAGCCTTTCAAGCCTGCAAGATCCCGACATTGAGCCCCTACAGCCGGAGCATCCACTTGCCTGGCATTGCCGTGCTTGAAGTACATTAGACATTGTGCCACTGCTTCTTTGGTTTGCTCGTCTTTCCAACCGGCATGATGCTTTAAGTACACCGTAAGTCATCGGTCACAGGACTCCGCGCGTTGTTTTTGTAGCAGGGCGGTAAGATCATCAGGCCGTCAGTTATGGGCTTATGGGTGCTTCCCTTCTCTGCCATCATCCGCCGCGCTAGATTACAGCAGTTCTGAGTGCTTTCTAGCCAGTGGTTGAGCAACTTTGCACGCTTTAACTAAGGTGCGAACCAAGTTTTGATGCCTTCGAAATAATGGCAACCGTCAGTTAGCAACCTAAAACACGACCTGCTCTGGGCAGGTTTCATAAGTGTGAACAGAAGTTGACGACTGAAGTCGAATGTGGATGGCTAACACACGCAAACGAACAGTGCCGAATCGGTTTCCCGAGAACAGTAGCTCCGTGCGAACCGCTGAGATCGCACGGCTAGGTTCATGAGGAAAGCTCGATGTCAAATTCATGCCGGAACACAGCCAGGCTCAAAGCAACGACCATCAAAGCAACTCACAAGGATGGCGGACGACATGGTGGCACGAAAGCGATGAGAGCTGCCACACATTGGCAGATAAAACTTCGAGCACGCGATTTGCGCTTGCTGTCGGGGACGGCAGGGGTGTGCAACCAGGCAGGCAAGCAGGCCCAAGGCACCAAGCGGCTGTCGAACGCAGTAAGTCGTTGCGATGCCAGGGCCCATGCGGCCTCGACCTTAAGCGTCGCTTAAGCGTGCTCGGTGCTCAGTCACAGTCCGGGTTTGAGCTCAGATCCACCTGGTTGCAAGTGGCCAGCATCGCCTGAAGGAAAGGAGTCCGGAGGCAGCGGAGTGAAACGGAGTGAAACGGAGTGAAAGAGCGGGAATGCTCCGCTCGTCCCGGCCTCGGCCCCTTGGAGCTGCTGTTGGAGCGTCCGGACAGCCTCACCGCACTCACACTCTCCGAGTCTGAGCGCAGCATCCCTTTACCGGAGTTCCGGCATGGCACGGCGCCCCCATCGCACTGTCGCCGTGCAACCAGCTGCCTGCTGAAGTCGGGCTAAGTAAGCTTCTCACGCACGACTATCTCACATAATTCACACATGATCTGACCGCTCTCTCAAGCACACCTGCACCAGGTGAATCGATGTCTGCTTTCAGGAAAGGGATGCCACCATGTGGCCTAAGACAGATTGCCAGTCGCTTACAGTAAAACTCGGGCACGGTCTGCTACGACTGCGGCGGCTACTGCGAGTACTACTGTCCTATAACTGTCGTATACTACTCTGGAAACAGTGGCCGAGATCAACCCTGAAAGGACTGGCGATGACTTGCCAAGACTGAAAGAAAATGAATGGCCAACCCTAAACCCAATGAGAAACACGTGCAAACAGGAGCCACGGATTTCTCCGGATTGTCTTGTCTCGCCAAGCCACACGTAGCTGCTAGCACAGCCGGGCTAAGTGTGTGCTGTACGTGTCGCGCGAGACTGTCGGAGCTGGGTGCGTACCATACACAGAGGACAAAGGATGCATTGACTCCAAAGTAAGAAAACAAGTCAGACACAGGCACCCTTCCAGTTGCCGTTCTGAAGTTCTGCCTCATATGACAGTCCTCTACTTGGCAGTGACTGGTCCACTCCGGAGACTCTGCTGCCTTGAATGATGGTTGCGGAGGGGTGCCGCCGATGATATCAGATATGATTGTGAGCTGCCCTGCCCGTACCCAGCAGGTGTACGGGCCGTAACCAAGTGTGACAGGCACGAGCATGAACGGACGGGAGAGGCATGCCGCGACTTCAAGCCTTGACTGATTCAGCGCTGTTTGGTGGCCAAGCCCGTAGATGGTACCAGACGAGGCTGATTCGTGAGGCTGCGGCTTGGCCACTGTCGGCTTTGAAGAGCTGCCTAGGAACAAGAAGCCGTGGCTGCCTAAGAGCTCTGAGACTCTGGGAATTCTCGGAAGGCCTGCGCTCGACCTTGTGAGTCGGCTTTCTTGCACCTTCTGAGCAGTTGCAGAGATAGCAGCACAATGCCGCGACGACAGCAGCGACATGTTGGGCCATGGCAGATTGAGAGCGACGAGGACGAGGAATTTCCCGCCCGCACCCGTGGCAGCACTGAGAGGGGTCCTCACGGGTGCTGCTAGATATCATATTGCGCTGAGCAGGCAGTGTCCAGCAATGACTCTGCACACACCAGCATGTCAGGCAAGGTGCCAGCGAGTACGGCCGGTACAAAGCATGCATGGAGACAGCCACACTGCATGAAGTGGCAGCAACAACGGGAAACACTAATTTCGATGATGCTTGCAGTGCTCAGGGCGTGATGCAACCGTCTTGATCTGCCATGAATGCTGTGCTGGGGCCGGAATATGAGGCGAAGACCTGAGCCCAATGATCGGCAGCATTCAGCCCTGTCTCCGGCTGCGGTGTGATGACTGAACATGAATGAAGATTGGCTCAAGAGGGGTCAAACCGACAATGTCACAGTGAGCCATCAGCACATGCAAACTCGAGCATGTTGCGTGCAGTCTTGGACAAGAGGTATTTTGTCTCCGGGCAAATCTTCGTGGTGTTTAGTACATGCACTTACCTTGTGGCAAGCATGACATGTTCAAAATGCGGAGCATTCCAAACATACACCCCAAGCACCATCGGAATCGGCTCAAACTGCCGGGTGAAACCAAACAGCGTGCCATAGCGTGCCGTTTAAACATCTCACGTGCATTTGGGCTGAGCAGTGCCACACTTCGTGTTGGCCCTCCCCTTTGTGGGAAGCTGGCTGCTGTAACCTGTGAAGCGGCTTTTTATTCTACGAGTGAAACTCATGGAAAAAGACATGCTGCACACACGTAGAACTTCTAGCAACTTCCAGAAAGACATGAACCTAGGTTCTGATAAGTCCTGAGCCGTTGCACAGGGGGTACTGCGAACAAAAACATGGGAACCCATCAAGTTCCAGCGAACGCGGCCTGGACAGGCTAGACGATCAACGAACGCGACACTTGATGCTGACGGGTATAAGCGTTGACCACATGTCTGGAAAAGCGAAAGAGCGTTCCTTCTGAAAGTCGTCGAAATGGTTCTTTCGCACCTGTCGGAAGTGACTGGCGAACTGTTCTTGCTCAGAGGATTGTTGACAGCTATCTTTGCGTAATCCAGGTGCCATACTTCGCGGAAATCTTCCACAAGCTCGTTGTCGTCGGTGTTGCTAGACCTTCAAAATCCATCACACAGAGATGCCCCCCCGAAGTCAAGGAGCGCTGCATCACAAGGGAAGCAATGCCTGTCGAAAGGCCACCAGCAGACATTTTTTCAATCAGGCTCTAAAATGCAACTCGTGATGACAGGATCAGTCAGGATATTATGGATATACAGTCAGTCATGTCTTGATGCTTCCGCCCAGCTCTGAACTAAGAACCGCTCGTCCACTGAGATTTGTCAGTATCATCTTCCTGCAGCATCGATACAGAGCACATTACACATGCATCGATGAAAGCCTGATGCTTGGAGTCAGGCCGGCAGCTTAGCCTCTGGGACACCATGACCATGCTTGCGAAACTCAGTGCTCCTGTGCGCATCGCTCACTTCTAGCTTGGTCGAGGTTCCGTGAGTAGACGGATGCTGCGCTGCTTGAAAGACTGAGCACATCTTTACGAGTGAGAAAGAAAGAGCTCACACCTCTGATGACATCCCAAGCGCCATGTGGTGGATGATGCAACCTCTGATGCACTTTAAGCGAACTGCGTCACACCGTCTTATCCGGCTGAAAGCAGCGCAGTTGCATTGGCTTAAGCTCGCTTTGACACCGCATCGCCATCAGCATCAATGAAATCGACAAGCAAGGTTCCTGCATACTCGTTCAAAATGTCCAGCAGCTTCCTTGCCCACACTTGCATTTTCCGTTCCGGACTTGCGACCGCCCAAAAAATCAGTCCTGGGAATCTTTGGGAAGTCAGCGCTGGACATGAAGAACACCTGAGGCATTCTCGCACGATGATGCACGAGAATTCGGCAGCATCATGCGATGTTAGTGCTTCGGCCTCACACATCGGCGAAGTGACGCGGACGGTAAATGGCTCCGGCGCCGGAAAGGGCAAGGAGCCAAACCTGAGGCATCCCATTGTACTGATTGCCGGGCTGTTTGCGCGATTTTGCGCCATTGGCCGGAATAGCCACAAAAACAACTTATCTATTAGGGAGTCCGTCTCAGTTCGCAATGAGTCGTTTCTGCACCAAACCAAAAGTGGGATACAGGTCGAACATAGACGCACTGCAGAACAACCAAGAACTGCGCAGGTTCATTGAGGCTGCCACAAGCCCGTGGGTTTCTGTTAGTTTATGTCGCTGCCAGGCTTCTCTTCATTATATCTTTTCATCGTCTGTCTATGCTGAAAACGCCGTTCTTCTAGCTAACCATCCTCGGTGTGAGGTTGTTAGATTTCAGGCTGCCCTTCTCCTCGCACTCTCCCATGAGAAGCACTCTCCTGGTCCTCGCCTTCCCACTCCCTTCTTAGAAAACTAAATATGCCGCAGCGCAGGTATGGAATGCCCCCCCCAGAACTCCTACTCTGCAGAGTATCCCTAGAGCGCCAACACAGAGTATCCGCAGAGCATTGATTGGAGTGACTGTCATAATTTTGACGCCGCAAGTAATGTCCTCGGCACAGTACCACTTTTCTTCGATCGATTCCAGAACAGACATCCATTTACGTAAATTTTGCTTATCCACCAAGGCTTCGGCATCAGGGGAAAGACACCCCTGCTGACCCACATTGGGCCTTTCGGGCCTGGCCTGGACCCAGCAAGAGGGCGGATGGTGGCGGGGTGGAGCGATGGCGGTAGCGCGAGGAGCGGCGGGCTGCGATAGTCGCAGGAAAACGCATAAAGGCCGACATGGTTCAGGCATCATGTGAAGGGATACCGGTGCATTGCGTAGTTCCCTGGTCTGAGCTCCGTGCACACCTCCGGCGACCAAAACCCCTCTGCGGCTCATTACCCCATTTGGATTGGAGTCGTTGGCCTGGTGTCATGCACCGTCTGCAAGGTACACAGCAGCCTAGAAAGCTTCCGCACATCAGGAGATGAGCTGGTGTGCTTCTAAAAGAGAGCACGCAACGCTTTTTGCATCTAAGTGAGACAGAGACTGATTGTGCAAAAACTTGGGTTTTGCACGAAGAGATCCCCGTTTGCATCACGCATTGTACGTGGCGCAAGTCGCAAAAAAAGCTGAGCATTGATTGTTAGCTTCCGCGCACCTTTGGCACGGCAACTCAGCCGGCTATCGACACGCCAACTAACGTCTGCTACGGTACTTTTTATTTCGCTCCTTTTGCTCCCTCTTCGAGGAGCTGAAGCTTTGTGGCTGACTCCGCAAGTTCTGCCAGGAGCCGGAACCACAAACGGACCAACGGAGTAGCAAACGGTGCATTTCATTCGCCATCCAGGTTGAAGAAGTCTCCTCCGATGGTTGCATCCAGGTACACAAGTCAAAGGGTCAAGCTGGGCATACAAGGACAGAGTTGCGGCCGCGGCCTCCAAGAGACAATGTGCTAAGAAAGTCATCCCCCTCATCTGCAGGCTCTTCATCCTCACAGTCGTGGTGCTCTGTCAGGGCACGCGTGGAAAACTATCTCCAGAATGACAGCCCTCGGCACTTTGATCGCTTAGGGGATTGCAACGCCACCTCACCTTCGCGGACACCCGTTATTTCACGCACAGTGCATCCAACCCTCCTCTTCTCTGATGTCTAGCGAGTCAGGCAGGGGTCTCAGCTGCACTGGGTTCCTTGCACTTCGTATAACGATTACAAACGCTTTGGACAGTTTTAACATCTTCCTGACGAGTCGTCAGAACCTTTCTCACTCCAATCGACGAAATCTGTGCCTTTTCGGGACTGGGTCCTCTGGGACCCAGTCGAAGAAGCCTTGCTGCAACTTGTAGAGCAAGTGCCTTTGCAAGCTGCGCAGCGTCTCAGAGTCGACGCACTCCCTAGAAGCTTGCCTTTGTCTGTGAACTTGCAACCAGTCATCCAGGACAATACATACCTCAAGCAGGAACAACCATTGCTCTAAGCAGATTTGTGCACCCACGTGTTGCAGCTCCTCGCCAACCAATGCCAGGTCGATGGACTTCCCTTCGCGCCCACATGCTCCTGCCTGCTTTGCCATGAAATGGCATGGCCACATGCATGAATGGTACATCCGTGAGACTACAGCTCGTAAGAGCCAAGCCCTGACGCCATTGCGGAAAAGGACGTTCATTTCGATAAATCTGGCCGAAAAGCGAACTTTCCAGAACAGCTACAGAGCTTCAATCGCCCTCCCAGTCCGTTTGTGAAACCTTTTGACATCCAGCTAGCATCTGCACCTGTGTCCACAAAAGGTCTCGGACTCCGGGTGGTAGCGATTGATCACCTGACGCTGCTGCGGTGCAACAGAATACAACCGTTGCAGTTACAGTGGAAGACGGTCAGGCTGGCCCGAACCAGCAGGAGCCGATCCAGCGATTTGTCCAAGGTCCTGAGCCCAAACAGCAAAGCTGTGCCATGTTGCAGCAACGCTGTGCAACGCAATGCTCTGACGCTTTTTGCGAGCACTTTCACACCAGGCATCCTGAAGAGGTCCAGCATTCGAAGCGCCTCTGTAAAACGGAATCAAGGAAGGCGAACAAGGGGTCTGCAGAGTCTGAGGGTCGAGACGGCCTGCGGTGAGTTCACCGAAATCTGAGCACAGCATCTTTAGGACTGTACGAATTTGCGGAGACAAGCCTAAGCAGCCTGCCGTGCCACGGACTATGTCCAAGACTTGCGAGGCCGTAGTCCGACCTGCAATGGCGTTGGAGACAGTCTGCAGTCGGGAATGGCGGCACCGCTATTTGCGGGCTCCTTCGAAGGTGTCAGCAGATGGTTTCAAGCCGAGCGCTCGCTCCTTGCACAGAATGGCAACGCCCTCAGAGATCAAACAGCTCTCCTCTGGCTGTCCTTGCGCCTAGTTCTTTCCTCGGTCTTCACTGGGCCATGACGGTAACCTTGCAAACAAGCACGCCCATGAGGCGAGCTGAAATTGTTGGACCTGTATTTGTGTAATGCTTGGGCATCGGCTGGCCGTCAACCCCTGGAGCACGCATGTCGTTCGTTCAGCATGCCACAAATGCCACAGCAAAATCATATCTTCCAGTTCGGTCTTGAAGCTATGTGCTTCCTTCCATAGCCGCTTCGCAGGGCCCGCCTCCGTTTGGTGCTCAGTGTTGAACCTCTCCACGATGCTGCGCATCTTCCTGCTACACCTCAAGGATTAAGAAACAACAGAAGAAGGCTGCCGTTTGCGCATGTTGGCTGCCATGTCTCGACAACTTGGCATTGACACTGCTGATGTTCCCGGGGAGAAACCCTTCGGGCGGAGAGGGGAAACACCTCGCAATGCTTCAGGCTTGTGGCAAGCGCGACGCACGAACGGACCGGCCCACAGCCCGCACTTGAGCAAGCCTCAGAAACCTCACACGTCGCAAGCAAACGTAGGAGGCTTTGAAATAAAAAGGAACAGGACTCATTGCATGCGGGATGTGCGAGTGGACAACAGAATGCTGCACCCAAAGCGAGAGTCAGAACGAGCGAGAAGGGCCTCGTGCACGACTATGTTTATGTACCCACGAACCCTCGAAGTGCAAACTTTCCTGCAAAGCAGCAACTGTCAAGTGCCACACAGTCTCTGGGCGAACGGCTCATGGTCCAGAAGCTGCGCGCACTGCAGCAGCCAAGTCCGATATGCATTCCGCCAGAACGGTCGACCTCACGGGTTGCGCATGGTTGCACTGTCACATGCACTGGGCAATTGTGACACAAAGCACCTGCAGTCCACATGTATTGAATCTTATTGAATCACCATTTGGATACAAAGCAGGCACTTATGTATCGGCTGTGGCACCGCTTGTTGCATCGTTCTGAAATTGCCCCTGCGTAACTTATTAACATCTGGAATCTGCACGCAAAAGACTTTATATCGCACTAGAACTTTCCAGCATTCTCGTGGAATTCACTTTTCATTCATCCTGAACACTGCAGTACGTAAGTAGCCTACAGCAAAGACTAGCACCGAGCTCAAACCGAAAACTGAAGGCCCCCTGGATTGTGCATTTTCTCGCACACGCAGAATGCACAAATGGATGGCTTTCGAGGGTGGACAAGGCATTTCCTTGATGTACTCGGTTGCAGGGGTATCGCACATCAGGATCGTCAGAATGCATATCCTTGCCGGCCAATGGTGCTTGGAAACAACAATAACTTAAACGCAATTTGAGTATTTGCCCAACAGATCTTGTTAAACGCCCGGTTGGCCTAACAACAGGAACTGTGACTGGCCACCTCGATGCCCCCTTTTGTTCTGTGCTTGCCGTCACCGGGGTCTTATGAAGCGATCAAACTGTTTCCGTAACTCGCAAAACATAATTTGCACAGCAAACAAGAAATAGGTCTTTCCAGCGTGGCTTTTTGCGGGCTCCCAATTGGACTGGACGGGGAAACGTGCGTTGGTCCCGTACAGCAGACAATGCACCTGCTGCAACCGAATACCAGCCGAATAACATGTTTAACCCCACACCCCGTAGCAAAACCCGTTCTTCCAAGAAAACAGCCGGACTGTTCATTGAAAACGGGAACATCCTCACACACGGAAGCATGGGCGAATGCCTGCTCAACAACAGTGCAGCCAGATCAGCCAGCACTCCTTTGTTTCTCGAGAGCCCAAATCCCGGCGGTGTTTCACAAGGTGAGACATGCGACGTGCTCGACTGCGAAACCTCATGAGTACTTTGGAAACCTCAGTCCTGACACGGCTATAAAACCCCTGAGGTTTTGCACTACGTCTTCATCAGGCTCAAGAGGTTCCGATGGAGCATCCAAGAACCACGGTACGTGTTCCCTGCTGCAAACTGGCGTAGCTTCGTGACAACGAGGCTCGTCTGTTCCGCCAGTTTCTTCTGCAAGGCTGCTTTGTGAATTTTCTGTTCTTTCCTGCTGTAAAGGATTCATCATAACCATCGATGATACTCCACTTTTGGGGGTTCACGAAGAAGTTCAGAAGATCTTTCTTGTTGTCTGCCTTGGTGAGGCCGTCAGCCAGCATGGCCAATCCGTTGACCCACCTGAGCTGAGTCTTCAGCTGAAGGGCTTGCTGCACCGCAGTAGTCAACTCGTAGCCGGCTCTGGAGGACCTGAGTCCGTGCAGAGAGGACAAATTTCACGTCATCGCTCGGACAGGTCCTTCTCCAGACGTCCTCGAAGGACTTGGCCTCCATGGACTTCATACCACAGGGCAGGGCCCGCCAGCAAAAACACCACGTCCTCGCCGACGGTGATGGCCTGCACCTCTGGGCCGTTGCTTCCACACACTCTCCTCTTCGCCATCCAGGATGGTTCTCGGAGCGAAGCCGCCGACGTAGCCAATGGCCAATGGTGCTCGACTTCTTGGGCCGGTTGCCCTGTGAGGCATCCGCCCAGACCACTGCGGTCACTTCGGTCCAGGGCTTCGGCCACTCCAAACCAAAGCTTCTGCGAAGACTCCTTCTTCACTTCCCTCACAAGCTTGTTCACGGTCTCCAGTGTCTTCACAGTCGCCACTGGGACTTCTGATAACGCCTGGTGATGAGGTCCTGTCTGTGAGGCCTTCCAGGAGATCATGCCCAGCGCTTCCCGGAGGCGTGAAACCTCGCGGTGAGTCAGGGGGCTTGTCTCCTGACGAGCTCGCTCCTCGGGAACGGGCGCCTCTTCCAACCATCTGTCCACGTAGTCCGTCTGGTCCGCGTAGATGCCGTCAGGCTCCTGCTTAGATGGCACCCAGCGAAGTCAAAGTCTTTCTCGTCCCACTTGCCGAACTTGAACTGTGCTTGGAGGGCCTGTTTGGCATGCTCATATTTGGCGTGGCCCTCTCCTCCACAAATCAGGGAAATCATCAACGTGGATCCCGGCCAGCGCAATGAGCTCACCAGACTGGTCGTCGTACAAGCAGAACAGGCACCGGTCGGCTTTGGTCTGTGTCCACCCTCCAGATAGAAGGGCTTCCACCACCGACTCGTGCCACTTCCGTGGTGCATGCACCATGCAGCCCATAGAAGGCTTTCGTCAGCTTTAGGATAGTCTCCTCGCCGCCTTTTGCTCCGAAGGGAGCCAGCTCTGCAGGCGCCCAAACATACAGCTCCTCATCCTCTAAGCTCGACAGCGTTCGCAGAAACGCCGAAGTGACATCCCCGGACTCTGTCTTGAAGCCCTTGTTCGCAGCAGCGGTCAGGAGAATGTAGCGCCCAGTCCTGCTCAAGGTAGGCGCCGCCGTCTGAACAGTAGTGAGGTAGTCGCGCCTTGGCGGCCCCACTGTTCTTCCTGGTCAGCACCCAGCGCATCCGCATCACCTTGTTGTAGTAGAAGAAAAAGTTGACGAAGGCACCCACTCCATCAAGCTCAAAGCTTAAGGGGGGCAGCCGCCTGTTGGTGCAGCAACCATGTTGCTGCAAACACGTGAATCCACAGCAGTGGATGTACAAGCGCAAGCACTTGACAACAGGAGCAGAAGTAGTAGGCGGGTCTAAACCCTAGCAACAGAACTGCAGGGTGCAATCACAAATGCATCAGGAACGAAACCAGACTGAAAGTGATGCACAAAAAAGGCGTCCTAAACCGATGCCCTAAACCGAAAAGCTAAGAAACCTGGAAGGGAATCAAGAAAAGACGGAGAAAAGAGCACGGTGCTAGCACCACCTCTCTTGCAGAATGCGTTTTCTGCAAAATGCTTGCCAGGTCAGAACCTGGATATCATAGGCATCTGGAGGCTTCCTCCGTGGCCATCCCAAACGCCTTTGAAGCGGGCAATCAGGGCACAGAGGAGGTCTACTGCCATCCTCCCAGCGACGCTGGAAACATGACCAAACGACATGTTGCAGATCGGCACCTTCCTGAGAGCAGAAAGGGCAGATAAAAACAGGGGCAGGAGTTTTGCGCTTCGAACGTCGAGGCCGAGGATCGCGCATCATCACCCGAAGCTTAGCGGGAGAAACATTTGCCCCCACTAGTACAGCAGTAGTATCTAAGGGTTTAAGAGCCAGACTGCGAGCAGCAGCACAGCGAACCTCGAGTAAGGAACATTGCCAGCCAAGCG
>CAJNJA010089796.1:3439-19925 GCA_905231915.1 Symbiodinium necroappetens
GATCAACCACCATCGCCTGCTGAGGGAGGAAATCTGATCAACCGTTGTCGCTGAATGAGAGGGCGGGTCAAAGAACTTCGATTAACCGTCATTGTTAAATGTGATCAACCGCCTTCGTTTGTTGCGAGGCCGCTGAGACTGTGAAAGCCTGCAGAAGGTTCGCTAATTTTGCTGTTGCGTTACCGACATGAAATCAATTGCCCTCCCCCGGTGAAGGGGCAGGCTTATGCAGGGTAGTGTGCCCGTCGCCTGATGAGGAGGCGTGATTAGGAAGTGCTATGAGGCGCTATCGCCTGTGAAGGCGGGTTTATCTAGGAATTTTCCGACTCGCGAAAATTAAACCCCAAAGTGCGAAAGCTAAGAGGTGATACTACCAAGTACCAGTCCTATAGCTCAGCATTTTATTGTGGCGCGTCCGTGCGTCCATGACGTTCTTGACGCGATGCGGGTTCTTTCTGCAACTGGATTCGTCCGGAGCCTGGATTATCCCATCATCGCTGATCGTATCTCACCGTTACCAATTGTCAACATGATTCCCCAAGCAGATCCTCCACACCTGCTGGTGTGGCAGATCTTGCGATGTAAAGATGCCACCGTTGCTGCACTGCATCTGCATATGTTCGCCGAGGGATGTCATCAGCGATCGAATAAGAAGGTCGAGCAGGTTGGCCAACAGTGATGAGCGCGCAGTACGATCACGCTCGCAAAACCGCATGTGCCGTGAGTAGTAGTGTGTTGGACCGCACTAGACAGCCCAGCCATTCCAACATAGCATTTGCAACAGCTGCACGAAGCCAGTAAATGGCTGCGTACCCATAGGCCCCTAAGTAGTTCCATTTTATGGCGTATATGTAGAATCCTATAAGGTAATCCCAAAAAGGAACTACTTAGGGGCCTATGGGTAGTGGCCTAGTGCATAACCCTACAGCGGATGCCGAGCCTTCTTGGCACCACCCAGCATTGCACAAATCGCAAGGGCTCGTCTTTCAGGTTGTGCTCTGAGTGCCGGATCCCTGTACCCGCAGTCATGAACCTGAGCTCAGAATGCAATTAAGGTTCGTTCGTAGACTGGGCTGCCTTTCACAATCATGGCAACTATGGCCTGTTTGCTGCCTGCTGTAATCCTTGCCACTGTTGAGGCAATGAATGTGAGCATCTGTTAACTTTCCAGACTCTGCAGTGCTACAATCGCACTGTGGCCCAGTGCCCCGTGCTTGCGCCGACCGAGGTCATGGGAAGAACAAGCTTGCGCTGGGAAGCTGAACGGAACCACGGCCCAAGGTCTCCTCGGTCCCCATGGAGTCCTGGAAGCGACAGGAGCGCACGCCGGAATGATCATGTCGATTCGATGCAACCCGGACTGCCGTCCTTGTGCGTAAGGAAGCCATCGATAATAAAAGTCATGATTTCCTCCAGCGGAAATGTAATTTTTTCGAAAAAACAAAACAAAAATGATTTCCTCAACGAGGGAGTTTTGCGCAACAGGTTCAGCTTGACAAGGCGGGTGTGGAAATGCAAGGGTTTCGAGTTTCGAGTGCACGACGTTGACGTGTGACTCGTGCTTATCAGTCCAAGAGTCCATGTCCCTGTGAGGGTGTGCACCGAAGCCACGACGTGGTTGCACCAAGTCATCATTCCTAGGCAAAGCAGGCTAGAACCTCCACCAGTCCATTGGAACGCCAACAACATGCCTAAGCCTAAGCTTTGTCCAGACTCATGACGCGTAAGACGCCGAAGCTGGATGGGCCTTGGATGGGCAGTTGAGGATTTTGGCAGCCAGAACGGCAACAAGCAAGGGCTTAGAGGCTTAGAGATGTGATGCACCGAAGGCACCACCGTGGTATTCTGCGAAGTTGAAGTGGAAGCGCGATTTCAACCAGTTCTCGTTCCTCTGGCATCTTGTTTCCCACCATGAATCTATTACGTGATCCGGACAGGACTGCACTGAGTCAGCTGTCTGCAGCTGGCGTCGTCCACTTCTTGCCTTCGGCGGAATCGAGTGGAACATTTCCCTTGTTTCCAAACCACCTCAGCTAGGGATCGACGGATGATGAACCATGCAACGATGATCGAGACGGCAGACTTAGAGGTCCTGAAGACTGATATTGCCTGATGACTGCAACACTGATCGGTTACCGGCTACCAGCTGTCGTCGCAGGCTCTCAGCGATCGCTGTTTGCATGCGGGTCACTGTGGATCGGGTTCTGAGGCGAAGAGTCTCTGCTCCTGGCGCAAGGGACTGACGATTCTGCCGCCACACATCTTCTCCCAGCGGAAACACTCGGGCCTTGATGACCTTCACGGTGCCATTGCCGGCCTCATCTACCATACACCAATGCCATGTGTCGCGGTTGTGTGCATGCTTTCGTATCAAGGCTGAAGGCAGCCCGTGGCTTTGAACAATTCTCAACTCAGCGACGAAATCGGCGAGTCGCGTTCCGCCCACACAAGAAAAATGAAAGCTCACTGCTGCTCGAGATGCTGCGGCCACCCCGGTGACTGCGACTGAATCATCTGCCACCTGCTTATCCTCGTGCAGTCACGGTTGCAGGCTCATGAAGTCACCGAGTTGTGGACCGAACATGCATTCAGCAGCTAGTAACGATCAAGTAGTTCAGCCAAAATGATGGGTCTCCCTCCCCTGCGTCGTGAGATGTGAGCTGTGTAACGGAGCTCAAGACTCAGCCAACGCCTGGCCTTGGGCCCCGGGCAAAGACAGCTGATCACTGCGGCCATTGCGAGGAATCAGGAAGCTTTACTCAAACTAGCGAGTGCCGAGATGGCTACAAGGGCGCTTCTGCGACGGAAGTTGCCAAGTGACGGATACAACTCAACCTTGGAGCATTGGGCAGAACACTTGCGCCTGGCAAGAGGATCACCCTGTGCACAACAGGTAGATAGGATGGATGGAGGAAGGCTTGCACCAGCACCTGGCTCCAGGGGTTGCGTCGGATTGTCGGTGCTTTCAGAAATCGAATTGTTGTGGACATGGCGAGCTGAACCGACATCTAGGTGCGGCACCGCATTTCCGATGGTAGAAGCAACTGCAGAGTAGAACAAGGCAAGGTAGAAATACTTGTGGTTGCGGTAGCCAACACCTTAGCAAGTCCAGAAGGCGACGAGGCTCCAGTGTTAATTATGCAAGCGGCACCTGTGGAAAGTGCACGCATCTTCTCCCAGCGTGTGCACGTCTTCTCGATAAAAGCAGATCCAACTTCGTGCGTAGTTGCATGACAACCATGCAAGCCAAGAATCAGTTGGCAAGCCAGACACAGTAGTGGTCCATCCTTCGCAAAGCAAGATCCGGGTCAGAATGTGGAATCTCGCCACCGGCCATGTCTGACTTGTGACAGACTTGTCCTGATCTATCTTTGTATCTGTGCACATGCACACACTTGCGAATGTCTTGTAATGAAAGCAAAAAACCTATTTAAAAAGACTTGAAGCCTCTAAAGCAAATAGCCGCTCCCCAATGTGTATATATATATATATACACACATGTCTCGACACATACATATAACTAGTATATCTATATAGCCGCTCCTCAATACGTTCCGATCCAGCACGCTGCAGAAGTGCGCACGCTCGGGCCGGAACTTTTCCTCCTGGCACAGGAATGCATCAAGAGTGCTGTTTCTTGGCTGGGCATTTTTATTGTTAGGAAAAACTGTTAGCATTATGACTATTCTTCTTCTTTTTCTTATAATGATTACTAATATTATTATGATTATTATTGTGACTATTCGGTTCGGCCCTGCCCCGACACGGAAGAACAAGGGGGTTAGGGGGAAGTTCAAGGCTGCAGCATGACAGAGCCGGTCATCTTTGGAGTGGAATGATCACAATTCGGATGGGCGATTTGGACACAATGCTTGCCCAAACCATCTTGCCTTGCTTTGAACCCAGACTCTGCCGATCAGCTGGGAAGCAGCACTGCCAGATTATGGTTTACCTAAACCGTAAACCCGTGCAGCTCTTGGCGCCTTCGTGCAGAAATACCGCAGCCGCCCCGGACCTCACAAATTCGCAGTAACAAAGAGACCAAGGGCTTAGAAAAGTAGCCTCTATTAAGTCTATTGGGGAAATGCAAAATTGAAGCTATCGTGGGGTTCCCGTATTCATCGCCCCAGTTACTGAGTCGTTTTCTGCAGACATGCTTTCACACCACCACCCTAAACCCTAAACTTCTAAACCAGGTCATCCCTAAACCCTAAACCCCAAACAAACAAGGTCATGGTTACGACAACGGGAGGCAGCCGAGATTCTTGTCCGCTTCTTTGGGAAATGGAGGCCTCCCTCCTTCTCCTCAGTGACGGGGCCATAAACCCTCAAGCCCCTGAGCTGAAAAAGGTTTAGGGTTTAGGGTGTTTTTCCCCTCCTACATAGCAAGGACGAACCCGCATTGCAGGGTAGTTCGGGCAAACTGTGACGAATGCAATGACAAGCCATAAGCCAGCTTCTAGGGTTTATGGTTTAGGGTTTCACATAGGAAGGGACCCTTGAAAGACATTCACTTAGGGTTTTTTGCCTCCTACTTCGCAAGGACGAGCCCGCATTGCAGCCAGACTCTCATCGCTTTCGGCGAGTCACAGATTGCATCGGCTTTAAGCAGGCTCTCTTTGTTTTGAGGGCCCTTTTCCTCCTTGCCGCGGTCGGAATACCTGGTAGGTAGAGCCTGGTGTGAGAACTGAAATAGCCTGCTCCAGAAAGCACCCAGCATCCACGCCCCAGGCCCTGCTGACGCGACCCGCCCCGGAGACTAAGCCCGACGGAAACTCGGGTCTACGGGTTTTGGGGCTCAGGGGGGCTTTGGGTTTCCGACGTTGGGGAGAAGTTGACACAGATCGGCGGCTTGTAGCACAGGGCTTACCTTCAGACGACCCACGAAGAAAGCTTTCCGGCTGGATGTAGCTTTGTCTCAGGGCCCTTTGCACATCTTCGTGTATGGTTTAGTATATGGCTTAGCATCATACGGGTTAATATCTACATTCAGGGCAGCAGCTGCGGCTGCTGTACTTAGATCGGGCAGGCTGCAAAGATCGGCTGCCCACTTGAACTCATCCTCCAGTCTTCCGGAACACGTCCTGGATCTTCAACTACGGCACCTCGGCCACCCAAGAACCCACCCGGCCCCGCCACCGCACACTCAGCACGCCAGGGCTCCGATAGATGTGCGCAGAGCTACAGATTCCCCAACTTACGCTGGCCGGACTCCAACATCATCCGAGGGTCGCTGCCATGAGATGGCTGCCAAGACCTGGGCAAACGAGACAGTTCTTTTAGGTCGCTCTCGCTTAGGGAATCTTCTTCAGCATGAACGGTCTCAATCGAGTTCAAAAAAAGGTGCTCTTGGAGAGGGGCCCAACGTACCACCGAAGCAAAAAGATCTCACGATCCTTTCCAAGTAGAGGATCCTCAAGTTCGGGCCTTCGGAAAAGGGAATCCTAGGCTTAGGGGTTTAGGGTTATTAGGGTTATTAGGGTTTCGGCTCTCACACTCGCACCGTTATTAGGGTTTCGACTTTAGGGTTTCTGAATCCAAGTGGCGAAGGTGCCTCTGAAGGTCAGGGCGTAAGGACTCGTCCAGGAAAGGCCTGCATAGCCTTGGCATGCACTGCTTCCACACAGCCAAGTCAAAAAACTCTGGGCCTGTTACTACGACGACGGCGCTGCCACTGCGAACGAGTCTCTGTTCCTGGTATCGAAGCGTGGCCTACTCCTGAAATTTCTCACGTCGGAATCTCCCGTGCCTTGTTGCAATCTGGCAAGTCATCCCTGAATCCGAATGGAAAGTCTGCATTTGAGCCTAGCTTCTCACTGAGGCGTAGATATCACCCATGAGCAAACTGCAAACGACCAGTGTGCCCACAGCCATGGCAGGACGGTCTGCGAAGACCTGCACGACACGTTGGCTTCCCCTCAGACGGAGCTGGACGTTGTGTTGTTGCTGATGAATCTGCTGGCAGGGGTATCGACATGTTGCGACAACACTAGTGTTGATGGGGATGACGCCTGGGCAAATGAAGCACATGACGATGATGATGATCACGGCGCGAGTTCAAAGGGTGGGAGGAGGCGATGCGTTTAACTTGCAACAACGGCCCTGGTGATCATATGATGTAGCAAGTCGCCAGTCTGCTTCAAACGGTGATAGCAGCCTCTCAGATGTCAGAAAGCACCCAAACCAACTCATGACACTAGGCAACTCTTCTAAGACTGCCAGGACAATGTTAGACCCATCGCCTTCCGTACCCCCAAGCGATCCTAACAACCCGGACGCGATACCCGAAAGAAGGCTGAAGGCAATGCAAGTTTCAATGAACCCAAGATCCTGTTGAAAGGTCCCTCCAGCCCGGTAAATCCTACAAGCCCTACACCCGAAGTCCCAGTGTTGTTAGGATGCTGGATGCTTGCAATGTTGAGAAACCATGCACATTCCTAAACCCTAAACCCTAAACCCCTAAACCCTAAACCCTAGACCATGTCGTCACAACGCAAGGGGGAGCATCGGACCTACCCCGTTTGCACCTCAGGCTCTCATGGCTGTAGAGGACCGGCACACAACATCATGCAGATCGTACCAAGTCAAGAGGCTTCATGCAATCATGCATGTGATCAGTCTAAGCCCTTTTTCACAAAATACTCGACTGCTGCCCTTAAACCCTAAAACCTGAGAGACCATCGGCACTGCTAGGAGCCTGAACCAAGCGGAGCTCCGCCAATGGAGCTCTTAGTCCTCTCGGCCATGTTTTAAGGGTGGCGCCGGGCTTCGCAAGGGGTCTGTTGATGTCTGCAGGGTTTTACATGGCTGAATCCTGGTGCCTGAAAAGGAGCATAGGATTTTGGATGACTAATATCTCATGACTCATAACTACACTTTTAACATCAGGACCTTTTAGACCTTATGCGGGTACTGTTGCTGTCACTGTGGGTTCCGTTGCCTTATTAACGACAGAACAGGAGCTGCGGCTTCGAATCCTTGAACAATTCAGCCTCTTCATGTTGTTTAGGATCGCAGGCACATGACTTGCTGAGTAGCGCGCAGCTTCGCAAAGCACGGAAGGACTGCACCTTCCAAAGAACTCAGCCATACTTGTCTCATCCACGGAAGCTTCAAGGGTTAGCAGTTAAGGGTCGAGTAAATGTCAGGAAATGAAGCTGTTTCTGCTGCTCCTGTTCCTGTTCTGCTATTGCTGGCTGCATACCGCCAGCACGCCACGACCTTGCCGAAGGCGTGGCCTTGCAAAAACCCTTAGTCAGAAGTAAGTTCCTATAAATTCCAACTCCTAGAATCCCTGAGGCATGGTGTGATCTGCTCTTCAGCAGTCCCGATACCTAGAGAATAGCCGTCAAACTTTGACAACCTCCAAACTGAGAAGGGCCCGTCATCCTGTGATACTTGTAAAGCTCTTTGGCCATGCACTCCTTCACTGCCGCGAAGAAGGGCTGCCACAGCGGCATCCAGTGCCGCCTGCCCGAGAGTAAGTGGTCAAAGAGAAGGGGTCCCGGGAGTGTCGAGGAATAATGACATGGTTTACGTGATCTTGTGTCTACTGTCATATCAAGACTGATGTCAAAGTATACGGCACCGTCTCTACGATTCCCTCCTAGCTACGAAGTCTGGTCGTCTGAACTTCGAGTTCTGCTGGGTCAGCCAATATGTTGGAGCTCCGGGATCTTATTATTCGAACGACAACTTGGTCATCTGCAATTCTTATGCCAGTTAATTACTGGCATGGTGTTGGCACTTGGTATGGCATAATAACGTGGCACTGCAACGGGCTGCCGAAGATGTCAAAACCGGTGCTGCGATGTGAGGCAAAACATTCGGTAACATCACCTCACATGCATGCATGCCCTAAACCTCATAGACCCTATCGGCCCTCAGCCACAAGCCATAAACCCTGTGATGCAGCGTATGTCCATCGCTTGCGGGTGCAATAAAAAATATGAGCATCATCATCATCATCATCAACATCGCCACCAGCATCATCATAACCATCGTAGTGCGGAACCATAGAGTAGTGTACATATGGCAGCAGTCAGTAGTGGTTGTCTGTGGTGGTGGTCGTGGTGGTGGTGGTGGTGGTGGTGGTGGTGGTGGTGGTTGCGGCGGCGGTGGTGGTGCTGCTGCTGGCGCTGGTGCTGGTGCTGGTGCTGGCGCTGGTGCGGTGCTGGTGCTGGTGGCGGCGGCGACGGTGGTGGTGGTGGTGGTGGCAGTAGCAGTAGCAGTAGCAGTAGCAGTAGCAGTAGCAGTAGGAGTATAGGAGTAGGAGTAGCAGTAGTAGTAGTAGTAGTAGTAGTAGTAGTAGCATTGCAGCAGCAGCAGCAGCAATAGCAGCAGTAGTAGTAGTGGTAGTATTAGTCGTAGTCGTCGTCGTCGTCGTAGTAGCAGCAGCAGCAGTTAGTAGTAGCAGCAGCAGGAGGGGGAGCAACGGCGGAAGCATGCTGTTGATGATGGTACTGTAACAAAAGGTCAGCTCCAGCCTCGCCATCCCATCTTGATGCAGGCTGCTCCACACGCCCATGGCTGGAAGGATCCATTGGAACATGCTTACCTACGATTTCAACTTCACTTCTGATGTGCATTTGCTTGGTTTGGTAGAAACAGTCCTGGGCTAAAGGCATGTGGGCAATAATGATGACAGGATGCAGCCATACCGTCCCACACCCCAAAGCTTTTTATTCCATCAATACCCCTGAGACAAGAATGTTGGCACCAAGCCTTGCTATCATGATTTCATGGAACTGCGGATTGCCGTAGCAAAGACCCTTGTGACTGTCTTAGGAAGCAGTCTTGCGTGCTAATTGGCTGTAACTGCACTCCTCCTCCTCGCACGGCATTCCTGAGCCTCCCTAAGCACCCTGCTCTGCGACTGCTTTGCCATCCGCGTCCACGATGCCTGCGCTTTCCTGCCAGGCAGAATACAATCCAAACTAGCGGCAGCTAGCGGTAGCGGAGCAGCTAATAGTCATCCCTGACACCGACTAACCGCTTGGCAGCAGCACTCACAGGCTCAAACTCACCCTTAGTCAGTGCCTCACCCCAGTTGGCCACATTCTGGGACCAAGAGCGGAAGTCTTTGAGGCGTTGGAGCCATACCTGAGGAAAGGCTTTCGCCTGAATGTGTTTGGTCGCACAAATGCCCCGTCATCTGTGTGACGCTTGTTTCGTGCCAACTGTCTCTTCGAGCCTCCAGACTGCTCATGCCATCTCTTTCGGGGGAGAAGGCGCGAACAATCTCCAACCTGCCAGCCAGCGGACTCGGAACACAGCGAGTCGAATCATCAATACTGGTTTCTTGCATGTTGCCGGTACCACTCTCTTCCTCAAGTACTACATCCCAGATGGAGGAAGTTCCATCAGTGTAATAATAATCATAATAGTAAGAATAATAATAATAACAATAATAATAATATTAGAAAAAATAATAGTAGTAATAATATCAATAATAGTATTAATATTAATAGTAATAATAATAATAATAAGATGAATAATAATATCAATAATAATAATAATAACAGTAGAACATCGGCACAAGGACCGGTCAGCCAAGGCGCCCGTTCACAATACCCACACCGTGGACACCGAGGGTGTAGTCGCATCCCAGAAGCATCGCAAGCACCACAAGATGGCCCTGCCTGTTTCGAGTGGAACTTAGTTTTGGAACATCAAATCCTGGCACTTCGAGGGTTTTTGGGGTCTGGCCAAAAGTGTGTTTGCTTTGATTCCACGCCCTTTCGTTCCTGCGACGATGGATGTTCTGAGCACTCTGACCGGCATACGATGACTACGACGATGTCCGACTACAATTGGAGCCTATGTGGCTTACTAGGGCCACCCTGACAATCCAGACGACTGCCTTTCAGCCCGAAGAACCAAACACAGACATGTTGACAAGTGCGAATACTTGCTACTGTTGCCCGGGTACTCTTGCTAGCGACTTATAGCATGCTCAGACTCTGGTCGACTAAGCACAGTTTGCATGGTTGATTGCAGCTAGGACAATGGTACCAGTAGCCTTATGAACAAATGAACTTCACATGGTACCGATAGCAGCATAATAAACCAGTCACTGCTTTTGGCTGGCATGGACTTTGATTGTAGCATGAGGAGGTATCCCAAAACATCGAGATGTTCCAAGGCGACCCGAATCCCCGCAACGACTCCAAACTAGACGACATGGCAACTGCGGTGCCCGTGCTCCGTGGCCATTCTGCTTTTGCCGAGTTGCAGCAGACCCAGGCGTGATTCTAATCTTGCAGCGCTGTAGCACTCAACGAGGTGGTCCTGCATGACAGACATTGGCTCAGGTTGGGGGTCGGTCGACCTCGGTGCTTCTGGATAAGCATGCGCACCGGCAGTGCGTGCTTTCGCAGGACTATGTATGTTGTTGCTGCTGGCTGATGTTATCACGGCATGACTTGAACGAGCGTTACAAGCATCAACACCCCTCTGCCTCGATGGTTGTTGGGAACCTTTCAAACAGCAAACCTCAAAAACACTTGAGGGGCTTGGAATTCCCTTACGCTTTTGGGGACCGCTATTTGTGTCATTCTCATATTATTTACTCTCATCCTTTTAGAGGGAAGTCTAGGTCATCGTTCCTTAGTCACATTTTTTCGCATCGTGTGACAAGTCAAACCGCCTTGTCAACTTAAGGACGGGCCTGCTCTGAAACCCGATAGTGGTTCTTCATTTGTGCCGACATCAGTCTGCTTCTACAGGTAAGCGCTTGCTTATTCTCGCGCGTGCTCATCAGGCCCTCCGATGAGGCCAACCCCGGTACATGATAACGTCACGTTTAATTACTACTGACTGTGATCCGTACTTTTCTCAGAACCTTCCGATCAATTTCCCCAGTCGACAACTCCCTGGCTATTTTGCGCGCCAGTGTATTATTGTTTGGCACGTGTCAGGCTTTGGCACTAGCAGTAACAGTCGTTGTAGGACGAAGAGAAAACTGGTTCTCACAGGTCCGGTGGTGATGTACTTGGTGGCAGGAAGTCGCAGCAGCAGCAGCAGTAGCCGTAGTAGCAGTAGTTGCAGCAGCAGCACCAGTAGCAGTAGCAAGGGTAGGCTCGGTTATGAACACCATCAAGCCCACACAGATGTTGCTTTCTGGTGCAGTCGCTATCCCTGGCTTGTGCCAAGAGGGCTCGTGCGATGGTTCAAGGTCCCGGAGTGAACAGGACGAAAGTCGGCAGCCCGTGGATCCAGCCGCGGCTGCGGTTACAAGGAATCAACTGAACTGAAATGCCAGAACATCAAGGCACAAAATGCACATTCATGATTGTGACGTGGATCAGGATACAACGAGTGACGGAGCAAAATTTGCTGGCAAACCAGGCTGCTTAAACTCAGTTGGAACCGGTCCTAAACGATCCAGGATCCAGGAAGTAATGTGGACCCCTGATAAGACGCACAGCCCTGCTCTCCTTTATGTAACGACTAAATAGTAAGCTCCTCCTTCAAGGTCAAGTCCTTATGCAAAAGAGAGCCAGTGTTCTCTCAGGCGTCTCCATTCGGCCGAATCCGGAATATCTCAGAGGCGGTATTGTGCTGCATGTGATCATCCAGGGATATCACAGCTGCAGCCGGTGGGACGGGAGCAAAGCTCCCCATTCATGCGGAAAAGACTCTCTGTCTAAAGAGAAAAAGGAGGGCTGCGCCAGAGGTTGCTGACTCGACTTGCTTTCTGTGATCGATAGAAGCAGTGGAGAACACTCGTAGTCCATATTTCACTAGTCTCTGCATCCTCGGGCCGCAGCTCAAGTCGTGCTAGCTTGGAGTGTCAGGTCGTGTATCGGCTGATGATCCACTGGGGGACGGGTCCGCCCGGTGCGATAACATCACTGCAGTAATCATCGCCTTAAGGAGGCGAAGAAACGCCGATTGGTTCAAGGCTTCAGGGCTTTAGGCAGTTTAGGGTTTACGCTCTCACAACTCGGACAAGCCAGACGAGGTTTAGGGTTTAGGGAGGAATCGACATGAGAAGTGCCAGTCCCCCCAAATATTTTGCCAAGTCTCCGCCCGAATGCTTGGTCCCTCCAAGTGCCTTCGGAACAGTCTCGTGGGAGATGTACCGAAGGATGGTTTGCTCAGTCTCGTCTGCTCGGACAATCATCATTTTGTCCTCGATGCTGCATAGGTTTTTGTTTTTTTGAGGGCCTTTTTCCGTCTGCTAGCTGCAAAGGGTTTAGGGTTTAGGGTTTTTTCCCCTCCCACTTCGCAAGGACGAGCCCGCATTTGGTTTAGGGTTTAGGGTTTAGGGAGTCTTTCGGTCTCGGAACAACGTCAGCAAACGCATCGCAAGCCCAGGATTTTGGGACAATCAATCGACGCCCACCTCGAGGTCTTCAGAAAGGATTCTCGGTACAAGAGATCCATCAATCGGTTCACTGTTCCCCGGTTTCCAGTTTCAGTAGGCCCCTCGAAAAGATCGTAGGTTTTTGTTCCGGAGTGGCGTGGCAAATTCGCCATGGTGTGCTCAAACAAATCGAGCAGGTCGTTGGCAACAGAGGAAGCGATTCAGTTCCAAGAAGCCGTCGTGCTTACCTTCTTTCCGACGCTGCTGTCGCAAGCACTCAAGATAAGCCATGAGGCACCTCGGTGGAAGGTAGCTTGATGGCAGGACAAGCGACTCCATCAGAATTGTCTGGATCACACTTTTTCAACTGGTTTGCAGCTAGAGGACTCTTGAGCGTAGATGGTGTGCTTGAATACATAATCCTCGGAGAATTGTGCCAATGTTGGCACATGGGTGACTCCAACTCTTTCCTTAGGCTGCTCGCTGCCAGGGTCAGCATCTCAAACCTTTGCATAGACGTGTGTAGCACCTTAGCAAACCAAACACATAAAACAACACCTAAACATGAACTGTTCGGTGTGATTGATTTATCACGGCTGGGTTCCAAGACTTCATGTTCATGTGCTCTAATGGTCACTCTCGTTGGGCACCACTGCAATAGCAAGCAATCGCATGCATGTCCAAGTACCCAGATCCGAGAAAGGTGAAACAAGCTGAACCACACAACACAGATCATATCAGATTACAAAGTATACAGTATACCAATTATTACAATATAAAGTACGTATTTCATATATTGTAATATGCAGTATGTGTTTTTTAAAAGTATACCGGCAAGAAGAAGCGACGATGCATCGAGGATGCACAGGGACAAAGACCAGCAACCCTCTTCCTGTTTCCCATCAAACCTCGAGCCTGAACCGAGCTAACGCTCGCCTTGAGGATCTTGCTTTAGGGCTTAGGGTTTGGGTTTTTCGACTCTCACACTCGCACCAGGCAGGCAAGGCTCCACTTAGGGTTCAAGGTTTTTTTCCAACCCGCCCAGCTGACTCGGTCGCACCGCAGGGAGCTCAGGGTTTAGGGTTTAAAGCAGTTATTGAGTGGTAGGTTCAAGAACTGGTGAAGGGGTGGCTCCCAACGACCACAAGCGAAGCTCAAAAATCTCCAACTTGCCGGACGGGAAGGCAGGAACCGTAAACCCTAAGTTCTAATCCGCCAAGACAACAAGAACACCCTACAGCCCTCAAACCTCTAGAGCCCCAAACCCTGCGACCTTCTGAACGCCTCCTAGTTGCCCGCCTCGTCGATGCTTCGATGCCTAAACCATGAAATCTGAATCTGAGCAAGGCTCCCAGATGACAGGGTCTCCTTCGCGATCGAAGCCTTTACTGCAGCAGAATCGTTACCCACACCCCAACTACGCAGATATGTGAGCTACAAGGATCTGAGTCTGAGTCCGGAACTACGTAGTCATGTGAGGAACACCCAGCAACAGAGTCGCCACACACGCTCTCTTACACCGACTACGGCTTTTTCCTCAGCATCCTACTCACCTACTCCATCTCCTCCCCGTTCCACGGTCACTGCCACCGCTCCTTTTTTCCGACAACGGGGGTTCACGACGATGACGACTGCCGGGAGTATTGCTATTGCCATTATGTACGGGTGTGCTGGTTCTACTCTTCGTTCTACCCACCGGTGGCACGTCCGCGCGCCATAAGTTTCTACCGCAAACGACCGGTACCATAGTTACTTCAATCCAGAACCCCCTAAAGTCCCTAAAAGGAGCAACTCAAGCCATGATCCGAACCCCACGAATCAAGGCCACAGCTGGGAGTCGGACCCATGACCCCAAGGCACTTCCAGTAGCGATCAGACACTTCATAAGGCACCTCCAGCGTTTGGAGCACTTTCGGTGAAACTCCGAAGATAACATGGGGGCCCGGTGACAAGTGCGGCATCGATTGTTCTGCGAATGCCTGCAGCTCGAGCTCCGTGTGGATACAAAGCAGCGCCCCTGCTATCTTGATACCCCGCAAGAATGGGGAATGCAACACGGATGCACGTTGTGTGCGAGCCGGCGGGAACCGTTGGAACATTTTGGGTCAGAACTCCCTGTCGAGGGGTGTTTGAAACCCCCTGGGCCCGAAGGCCTGCCCCCAAGGCGCACATCTGTTAGTCTGTGCGACCCCTGTTCGGGGTGGTAGCGGCAGTTCCCCCACAAACAGCCGATGACAGGCAACATGGCCATAGTACACTGCACGGCCAAGCGGTTCATTCCCTCTGCAGTTCTGTGGCGACGCGACAACAGACATCGCTCCCTTCCCTACAACAGACGAGCCATCCCTTCTTCGGACCCCGCAGTCAAACTGCCCAAAGGACTCCCTCTCTCTCTCTCTCTGGCTCTCGTTCTCTCTCGTAGGGCATTCAGGTCCAGTCAACTCTCCTGCTCTCTCTTCTTTTCGATTCCAGTTCGGTTCCTTGCTTCTTGCCTGTTCTGCCATGCTGCTGTGTGCTCTGTGTCTCTCTGCTTCTTTCTTTGCCTTTGTCGCATCGAACGGCCTGGAGGCGGGGCACTTCACTACTGCAAAGCCCGTGCGTCTGCACACCGCGATCTTTTTGCAGTCCTTTGGCCTTAATTCTGATGTGAAGCTCGTCCCGACACCCCTTGACTGTGCAAGGTATCTCTCTGTCTTGCTTTCTTCATACTCCGCCAGTAAGCCCTTACGGATGCTGACACTCCACTTGATAACTCTTTTCGAACAGGACCTCGGGCAGGAATGTGCGTAGCAGGCTGCAGCATCATGGGAGACTGAACACTTGCACACGAAGACCACTTCAGAATCGAAAATGACAAGTCAGACCCTCAAAGCCCTTATGGCCGGCGGCTGATTTTCAGGACCCATCCCGCTTACTTCATGCGAGTCGCCTTGTCCCATCGGGGAAGCACGTCAGCAACGTTGTTATCAAGGCGCCATTGAATGGTTGACTGTATCATGTCCTGCACTCACAACCTACAACCCAACAAGTTGTGGAAACTTCGGATCGCATGCGGTTTGGGCATAGAGCCTCGTTGACTGGGAGATCCCCTTGCGGCCCGTGCTGGCGGAGCCGACAACAGCACTCTGGCCGACTACTCCGAAAGCCTGCTATGACAAGACCCTCCCGTCCAGAGCTTGTTGGACATTGCAGTTTCTTGCCAGGAGGAACCTGTGCAAGGACAGGGGGCAGCCCCCTCACTCCGGTCTCTCTCTTGATGGCGGCGCAAAGTCCAGGGTTTGCGGGCTCCGGATCATGCCAGTTTTTGAGACGCGGTGTCCAGTGCAGAGTTTTCCATGCGTAGCCTTACACTCCCATACGGTTGATGATATAAATCCTGCATTACCCATAATAAGCAATGTACCATAATTCCCATAGTNNAGGATTTATATCATCAACAGCATCTCCAGAGAACCACTGACCGCGCCTTAGTAGAACACGAGGGTCTCGCGGCTGAACCCATCCAGAAGCTTGAAGGTCCTCATGGTTGTGGGAAGGAAGAACACCAATCATGAGTAATCGAAACTAGGAATACTACTACTTTAATTGATATTCTTGAGTGGTAAGTAGTATTGGCATTGAATTATGGTTGGGGATCTGCCAGAGACGCACATATGGCCTACCTCTTCAGCTCAACAACTCCTCCCTGCCTCTGCCAGGTGGCGGAGTTCCAGCCTGATTGGCATGTCGGAAGATTCGGGACACTTAGAATACACATCTTCAATGATCATTTCAATAGATTCCGCATGCCTAAAGGTCTAGCAGTTGCCTAGAATTCCCGCCCTTGGAACTGGTTCAGGAGCTGCGGCATGTGGAACGTAACGCGAAGGTCTCGTTTTGTCGATCTTGTCACATCTATATGCACAGCCATCTCTGAAGCGCTCTTTGCTGCTACTCTTGCATGCTTAAGCGCAGTGTGTAAGGCAGCGACAGAAACACTGATGCACAGTGCCTTATGGACGTGCTGGACAATGCTTGATTCTGTTGAAGCGGCAGCGATCGCCGAATCATCGTGGTCGGTTGTCCAGGAAGCACGGCGCGCAGCAGGGCATCTAAGTCCTTCACGCGGCTTCGAACTTGAACTAGGCTATAACCCGGTCTGAATACCACACCTGCATGTACCTTCCCCCCCCCCCC
>CAJNJA010089807.1:0-20227 GCA_905231915.1 Symbiodinium necroappetens
CATCTCTTGTGTAAGCGATTGTTGTCAAATGTAAAAAGTGCCACATGTTGGGTTTTGGCAACTTTGAAGGGGGAATTGTTGAGTTGAGGAGGGCATGGGGCTGTCTGCTGCGAATGGTCGAGTGATGGCTAATATAGGGGCCTTAATCATTAGAATAGGGTACTATACTATACCTATAATAAGGAACCACCAAAAATAGTATAGGTAATTATTAAAAGCCTCCTATATTGTTCTTGCAGCTGCGAGTCGGCTATGAATTTCTTGTTTACCGGGAGGAGATGTGCAGGTTTTGAGTAGTGTAATGGAATTGCAAGGGGTTCCGGCTGACCGCCCCCACTCAATTAGTTTTGGCTCCGACACCCAACCAGACTTGAGCTTAGGCCGACAGTTTGAGAACGGGTCTCCAGGGGCATTCTGAGTGCCTGATACAAGTAGGTGAAAGACGTCCCCAAATATTAGGCCCTCGCGCCATGTTTGGCTTCCCTCAACTGAGTTTTTGACGAGTAGGAACAGTTCCATGCAGTCTGCCTTAGACAGCGCCCTGAAACTATGCTGCATGCGACCACAAGGCGGTAAGGAGGGTCAAGGGCTGATTGCGCCGCTTCGGCCCCGCTGGTCTTGCTTTTCAGTCTTCAATGCTTGTCAGTTCGAGGTCCAGCGCGCTGTTGCCCATCCAGTCCTCCTCTTCCAGCTCTGGGGGAAGGTTCTCACTTTTCCAAGGGCTGGCCTACGAGAACCTGAGCCCTAAACTCCAACTAGATCTGACACCTCGAAGCATGGCTGTGTGGGTTGAGGTTGCGAATTTCAAGGACGTGTGAGTAGACTTGCGTAGTGCCTTTTTCAGTAGCAGGGCAGCAGACGTACAAAAGCACGCAGAGCGCCATGCTTAGTTCCTACAGGTACTCTAGGAATAAATTAAGCCGTATCACTGCCCCCTTCTACTATTATTATTATTATGATGAATAAAATTAGTATTACTACTATTATTATTATTATCTCAGTAGACCCCCCCAAACCCCATTCCAAGTATTAAGGCCCCTCACCTCCGGTAATCCTGGGAACCTGGACCTCTCATCTTCCGACCCCTTCGGACCTCGTGGAGGGGAGCTGTCGCACCCAGGGGAACCGCAGAATCCCCAACCAAGAACTAGACGAACTGTGTACTCTGACGGTTTAGGGCTTAGGGCCCAAACTTCAGATGCTAGAACAGAAGGTACATCGCAAATTCACAGGCTGTTCATTCATTAAGCGAGTTTCAGGTGCAGTCCTTACTTCAGGACTTCCCGATGACAACGACTGTCCAAGAAATCAGGCCCTCGGGTTCGTGATCTCAGAGAGTATGACCCTGAGGGAACATACCTTTGAACATGTTTTTCTTGGTCATCAGGTTTTGGTCGCCCTTTACCCAGTGCCGGCCTACAATCTGCGAAAGGAAAGCGGCAGTTTCAACAAAAGCAATCACTGTCTTCGCAATTGTTGGTCATAATCGTTATACCTGTAATTTCGCCTTTATCTTGATCGGACTCATAATCACAAAGCTACTAGTAATGTCGTATTTGTAGGATTTTCGCAAGAAGCCCTAAACCCTTAAGAGATCTTAACAAAACAAAACTAGATAGTACTGTGAAGGAAGTCATGGAGCCTTGTTTCCTCCGCAGCGGTTATCGATGTGGAGACTGAGGCGCCTCGGAACCTCTCCTTGTGGTTTAGGGCATTGTAGGGCTAAAGAGGGATTAGGGTTGAGGGATGTAGAGGGTTTAGGGTTTGGGAGGCCATGCAAACAACAAGACACGTACACATGTTGATTTCAATACTGAACAGGAAAAGTTTCTTGTGAGAGGCCACACCGCGAAACATTAAGGCTCTTACATAAGCGGACAAGACTAGTCTACTGGGCCCACAACAGGTCCTTTCTGCAGGGATTAAGGTTTCAGGATACGGTTGCAGAGGGTGGTTTGGGGCTTGAGGATAGAGGGGGCGCGCTGGCCGGCACCCCCAGTACGTGCTGACACGGATAGAGAGGGTGGTTTAGGTCCCTTGTGGTTGGGGCTGGGAGGGCTTAGGCTCCTTAAGGTTGGGATTTCCAGGATTCAGGGACGCTTGGGACTTCGAGGGTCGAGGTTTTAGCGGCTTTGGGGGAAGTAGGTGCCACTTCAGTGCTCAACACCAGACCACAAAGTGTGATAGCTACAGAACTCGGCCAAAATCATGGCAAGAGCAAGAGTACAATATAGCGCAACCAGATAGCAGCACGGTATTTCGGGAAACGCAGTAGACATACAGGGAGACACCAGTGGTCGGGTACAGGTGCATATAGTAGTGGTAGCATAGCATCAGCCGCAGCGTTCGTAATCGTGCTAGCAATGTCCCCATGTAACCCCATACCTTCCTTATGGGACCCTGAAAAACCGTGTGTCATTGACACGTTCTAAGTCCGAAGTAAAGACCCTTATAAGCTGCCTGTATAGATGCTATGATCCGTTCTAGAATCCCTATGAACTCATACAAAAAAAGCCGTGCTAAACCCTAAACCCCTAAACCCGAAACCCCTATACCCTAAAAACCCGAAAACACCCACAAGCACCCTAAACCCTAAACCCTAAAAAAATCCTAAACCCTAAACCAAAAATAAACCCTAAACCCCTGAACCCCTTATCCAAAAAGAAAAAAAGGCCGTGCAGCTCCAGAGGTCTCGGCCTTCCGCGCTTCCGTGGCCGAGAGCTCTCCGGGAACCTCGAGCCGGCAGAGAGGTGGGCTTTCGGGGTTTGTTTACGTTTTCAGGTTTAGGGGTTTTGAGGTTTTTAGGTTTAGGGGTTTAGGGTTTAGGGGTTCTTAGGGTTTTTAGGTTAAGGGGTGTAGGGTTTAGGCTTTTTAGGTTTTTTAGGTTTAGGGGTGCATGGGTTTAGGGTTTAGGGTTTTTACGTTTTTAGGTTTAGGGGTATGGGGTTTAGGGTTTAGGCTTTGTTCGTTTTTAGGTTTAGGGGTGTAGGGTTTAGGGTTTTACGTTTTTAGATTTCGGGGTGTAGGGTTTAGAGTTTAGGGTTTTTACGCTTTTAGGTTTATGGATGTAGGAGTTACAGAGAGGCCCTTAATTATTTAACGCTAAAAACAGGAACCTTCAAGTTCTTCAGGGTACAAAAAGTTGCTTAAGCAGGCAGGAAGCGCACTGCGGCCAGCTGCCTCGCCGAGGACAAGGAGACGTCAACATCCGGAGGCTCGGAAGGGGGGTTGTGGAAGTGTTGAGTGTTTTGGGGCGGCAAAGTGTTTTCAGTGGTTTTAGTGTTCGGGCTTGAGAGAGAGAGAGAGAGAGAGGTTCTGGGCTTCCGGGCTCTACATAGGGGGCTAGGGAGAGTTTGGGGCTTTAGGGTTGAACAGGGTTTGGAGACAAGGTGGTTTCTAGGGGTTTGGAGGTTTAGATGGGTTTAGGCATTTGTCATCGGAGTCCTACAACCCCAAATCCCCTCAACCCCAAATTCCTATAGGGTCGAAAATGCCGGGTTTTCTGGGGTGTAATTGAGGGTTTGGGGTTGGGAGATATGGAGCGCTTTAGGGCTTGGGGATTGAACCGGTTTTGCACAGAGTTTTTAAGTGTTTCGGGATTTTGGGGTTTAGGGGCTTTTGGGCTTTGAATGTACGGTGTCAGGGGTGCAGGTTTGGCTTTGAGTGGGGACGGCCTCACGATTTCTCGGTTTAGGATGAAAGGTTGCGTGGGGTGGGGGAGGGGGGAGGGGTTGTTGGAAACCAGAGTGAAGCCATCATGAACCCTGAATCCTCGGCAAGCTGAGTGGGATCCCAGGCAGGGAAGGGCCGGACCCCTTGACTCCTAAACCCTTTAATTCAGGAAGGTGCCTTAGATGATAGTGGGGTTCTTATTATTGTGATCTACAAAGGCTAAGATATGGGGTTTGAGAAGAGGGTTGCTGTAGGGATAAGGCGCTCTCAGTGTCCTTCGAAGCTTCCTAAAATAGGGCTCCTTTGATTTAAGGGTTGTATTAGCTGTTGAGGATGGTCAGAGTCAGAGCAGACTTGGACTTGCGGAATTTGGGCGAAAGGGCCTAGAACGCTGGCTGGGGCGGACGACCGGTCAAGTGCTGAAGCTTTTTTTTACCGCATGGCTCTGAAGGGGCTAGTTACAGGGCTTAGCTTCCAGGATTTGGGGCTGTGGGACAGATCTGGCCATAAACCCTAAGCTGTGGCATCCAGCGCTTCCGATTGGATCCCTTTTCAGGTGCCAGCTCCTCGTCGCTACCGGCTCTGGAGCCCTATCAGCCACCCCTGCCCATTCAAAGGCCTGCTGAGAGGGAGGGCACTTCCGACTGCTCCTGACATGTACAGGTGGCTGGTAATGGCGACGGCGATAACTGGTTCTACCGTCAATTCCGAGCAACCCGCCACGCCACCACAGCCCGCCGCCGCCGATGTCGACAAGTAGTATACTGCTGGCAAGTCTTCCTCTGACAGTACTCTGCAGTTGTTGTTGTCCACATCATCGCCAACAACGTCCTCGTCCTAGCAGCACGCCGCTAGGTAGAAACTTAACGCTGCTGATACGACTGCTACGGTCATCAAAAGCAAAAGAGACTTCAGCTGCGGGGCCAGGCAGATAGCGGCTGAAGAGCCCGAGCCAGCCCCGAGTGCAGAGGAGTCCCCGAGAACGTTTTGGGGAGTGAGAGCTTCGGATCAAATTTCGGGCCGAAGTACTTGGGAAAGCCTGGGGTAGTGTCGGATGTAAGGATGTTTTGTGCCCGCTGCCATGCCGAGTCAAACGCCTGTCAGAACAGCAGCGTGTTTTTTTCAAGCCTCTGAAACATAGAAGCAGACCTTCCTCAGCTTCAGAAGCTCTAGTTCAACAGTGGAGGAGCCGAACAAGAGAGCCAAGAAACCATTTGGCTTGGACTTCGAGCTAGAGGAACGAAAATCGTATGGAAAGCAGGGCGATCGAGCCTTCCACTTCACCAGCTTCGCCCCCTGCAAGGAGAGATGGTTCCTGGCCTTGGGGAGCAAGATCGTTGGTGTCCAGCACTATGATGGTGTCGTCTCTGACCGCGAGAACGTGGTTCTGCGACGTCAGCCATCGAACCCCTACGATCGCAATGCCATCCAGGCGCAGACCTGATTTAAACCGGGAGTTCCAGACGTCGGAAGCCTGAATACCTCCGAACATACACCATTAGACCCAAAGTACGAGGATCCTTTCAGGATTGGCTCCCGGGGTGGAGCATTTTGGATTTCGGGGTCGGCGGTGCAAACCACCAAGACGTTCAGCCGGTCCAGTATTCCCTCATATGCTCCGTGCAACCATAGTATAAGCCATCAAAGCTGATGAAGGCCCCCTTTTCTAGTACTTCAAGTCCACGGACCCGTGAGACCAGGTCCTGAACATGCGCAGTGAGCAGATTGGCCATGTTCCGCGGGAGATGGCCGCTGTCCGGACCCCAGGACATGTTTAAGGGTGTAGGGTTTAGGGTTTAGGGATGTTTGCAAAGTTTTGCTTCGCGGAAGCAGGCAGAGTATGAGGAGTACGTACCACTACTACGCAAGATGCAGAGCATGACACATGTGCACAAGCGCATGCGGCTTCGTGAGAGACTTGTATGTTGCAACGTCTACCGAATGTGATTAGGAACCCTTTCTGAACGCATGTTTTTCGGGATGAATGTTCTGCGATCGCACCCGTGCTACTGTTAAAGGAACGTTGAAGACCGTTGAAGTTTCCTTCTACGTCAGGCACTGGCCGGCTCATGGTTGCTAGTGGTAACTTTCAGCCCTGCTCATAATAATCCTCGACGGGTTGCCGGACACTTTCGAATCTGATACTTCATGACGATATGGTTCAAAGTTCAGCGAGTAACTTCACGAGTTAACTTAATGGTCCCTTCCCAGGATCCCTTTTGTGGCCCTTTGGTTTCAGCAGGACTGGTTCTTGGTTAAGAAAGCTTTCGAGCCTGCAGGTGTTAAGGGCTCCTGGATGGATGGATTAGGGAGTTTCCCGGCATCAAGACCCTCAGATATATACCACATGCACACAACATACCATATACCATGATATGCTATAATAATAATATACTCTTTGAGTCCCGTTGGAACCTTTCTTACGTGCATCAGTTTCAGGCCCTTGCTCCCGTCATGGACCGGCTATCTGCTGCTCGAGCGGACGAAGGCACATCATCTAGGGGTTCAGATAACTACGAATACTATTTTGGGGGGGTTCCTTGCTGATTCTATTTACAGTAAAACATACCCCAAAACACTATTCTAATTATCAAGGCCCCTGCATTAGGGCCTTGGCGCTTGTCTTTGGTGGTCGGAGCTCCGGATCCCAACTTTGCAAAACTTTTCGAGATCTCATGTCCTGGATCTTACTACCCTCAGGCTCAAAATAGCCCAAAAGCCTCATATGGTATGGTCTTTGGGCCCAAAAATGTGAGCCCTTAGAGCCTCAAGGTGAGAGACCTTGAGCCCTAATATGCCTAAACCTCTACTCTAAACTCAGATCCCTAGAACCTAAACTTTGAATCACAGGTCTTGAACCTGGGTCTATAAGCCCTACTTTTTTTTGCGAATCACACCGTGTAGCTGCCTTTGACAGCTGATCGCCACAACACGAAGCACTCGGCACGACCTCGTCGCAAGATACTTTGACATATGTTCACATCCTCGCTGTTCGACGGCAACCCCCCAAGCCCTAAGACCCCACACCCCAAGTTCCCGGTAAGCGTAAACCCCATCCCCAAACCCTAGTGCTGAAAGCCTAAAACCCTGAACCCTGAAAAGCAAGCTTAAACTTAAACCCTAGAAGGACAAACGCCTAACCGCCAATCCCCCAGCTCCTTTCTGTGAAGGCCAGGAGCTGCGAGTCGAAGGCCACATTCCACGTGGCTCCGGAAACGTGCATCCCGGGCCCAAAATGTAAATGGAAGCCTGGATAACTATATAGGGCGTTTGGAGGTTCACTTAAGGGTTCCTACTCCTTCGGGTTCCGCCTTCTTCTTACTATGACCCCCCCCCCCCCAAACAAAAAAAAAACATGGTCTAGTTACGAAGCCTCCTTGATGAGGGTTGAGGGTTTGGGGCTGGCTTCGACAACAGGTCCGAGTTCTCCATTGGGCAGCACGCCAGGGCATGGCCTGGTTCAGGGGCTAGGGGTTTGGGGTGGCGTATGTATGATTTTCGGGGTAATGTTCTTCGTGTTTGCCACAAGCCTCTTGCAGGAGCTGTTGCAGCGAGAAGTTTTGGTCTAAGTTTCGGAGCTTGGGTGAGCGATACGGGTCCAAAGCATTCAGGGATTGCAAATAATTCAAGCATCAGCATCTCTGATATCACTATCAAAGGCAGACGAGAGGGATAAAGAGTAAGAGAGAGAGAGAGAGAGAGAGAGAGAGAGGGACAGAACCAGTAAAACAACATAAGAAAACCGTGCCAGGCAAGCACGGACAAATACCGCCAACAACAAATAAACGCAAAGAATTTGCAACGACGGAACGAAAGGAGCGCATAGATATCGAACGAAACACGTACAGAAGATGGACACACATAGCTCAACTGTGAAACAGTACAGCAGCCAACAACGAAATTGGGAAACACTAAGCGAAAGTGTTAATGTCGAGATGGGAAGCTGCCTCTCGATCCGACTGAACCTTGCGCTCACGTAAGCCGACTTCCGTACAATGAACAGCCGGGCAATCCTAAACAACTTTCTAGAGCTCCGGGCCCTGTATATGTAGCATTGCATTGCGTACAATGGGAATCTAAAATTCCCCAGATGCTGCCCGGCATGATGGCCTCGTGTACTGGCAGATTGAGGGAAGCGACCCGCTTCCTCCCTCGGCCAAAATGCTTTCCGGCATGTATACTGGCGAGATTCACATCACACGGCCACAATGCTTCCCCCGATGTGCCGGCTGAATTGAAACATGACGCCAAGTTGTAGTACGTTTTCTTGGATGTTGGATAGATTCGGATCGATTTGTTGATCCCTTATAAGCCTTATTCTTATCTGCGTTTGGATCTTGAGTTGATCCCGTGTTTTCCCCCCTTCGGTTCGTACAGCTGCCGGTAGTTTGCACGTCGCTGGAGAGTCTCTAACCCTACGGCTCTAAGGGCTCACATTTCAAGGCTTTTGGGCCCAATGGCCATACCACATGAGGCTTTTGGGCCTATTTGAGCCTCAGGGGTAAAGCTTCAAGCAGGGTTAAGCTTTTGCGGTTTGCGCCACGTGGGCCTGAGGTTCTCCATTCCAATGAGACTACAGGTTTTCGGCCATGACCCGTGCCTCGGCACACTTCGTCAGGGGTCTGGATTTTGCGCTGGTGTCCTTGAAGAACTCACCCCGTAATCCCCTTAGAGGTTTTGTGGGCAAGTTCCGCCATGGATGGTATACATTTGTCGGTTATCGCTACGTAACGCTACGGTCGGTTACCCCTTTCTGGTCCGCGGAATTCTAAATAATCCGATTTCATAGGTCCCCTGTGACGACCCAAGTCTTTTCTAGAGGTCTTCAATATTGTGCATCATTGATCTTCTGTGACCACTGAAGTCCGGGTGCCTACTTCTGACGGTGTTCGTGGTTGATAATAGTCGTAGGCTTAAATCCAAACCCCGGCCATGACACTAAAGTCCGGGGAAATGTGGGCCAGCACATGACCAGCATCTGCTGGTCATAGGGCGGCTCCACATGGGTTAATGAGGGGGGGTAACAGGACATGTACATTAAAGGGAGCGTTAGAGAATCCGCCATTCGGTTTGTCTTTGTCTTTAAGGCTTGTAGTGCAGCAGTTTCATAAACGCTAAAACTAGACCCGCAACCCCAAATCTTGAAGCTTTTCTCCTTTTCAAGCCCTATCACCACAACCCCGATTACAGACGAGGAGCGGGCGCTTGGCCCCACAACTTCGGGACCTAGGGGAGCGCCTCCGCCGTACGCGGCTGGCGCGGCACTTTAGGGTTTAGGGCAAGGTTGAAGGTGGGCAGGGCCTTAGACTGAGATCACTGAGATCTAGAATTACGGCGCTTAGGCTTTGTCTCTCAGTGTAGGGTTTAGGTGGTCGCTTGATTAGGGTTCTGAGGCTTTGGGGTTCGAGTTGAAGGTTGATAGGTTTCAACATTTGTATTTTTGTGGGAGACAGCCTGGCCCTAGCCGAAGATAGCGGGACCATACTTTGGCTGGGGCCAATTCCAGCATGTTCCAGCATGATAAACTGTCGATTTAAGGGTGTGGGGTTCAGGGTTTAACTCAGTTGTCCAGAAGCCACTGCACTCAGAAGACTCAGAAGCTTTGCTGGAAGATTCATGCGCGCTCGCTATATGTATGGCGTAGGTTCGTCCTAGCCAGGTGGGAGGCGAAAAAGCATGTATGGAGGTCCCCTAATGGAGGAAGTGACCCATCTTACAACTACATCGGAACTTGCCTGCCCGAATCCAGCTTCCGAGCGCTCTAAACAAACAGGCCTAACCCCACTGCAACAGCAAATCCCGAAAGTCTAAACCCTGCAAGCCCTAAGCACCCTAATCCCGAGCCTGCCTTTGAGCGAGTGTGCGAGTCGAAAGCCGCTACAAAGCACCCAGACCTTCAAATCTAACCCCGCCAAGCCCTTAAGCCCTACTGCACCTACACTCAGGTACTGTGCGGCCGCACGTGGTTCTGTGGAGGCTGGTCTTGCCGGAATACCGTGCGATGCTTAGGTTTCAGAAGTCATGTTTAGCGTTTCGTATTTGCGGTTTAGGGCTTCAGGCTGAGTTAGAGAAATTCGGATATAGATGGCTATAGCACCCTATTGAAGCCGTGTGGCCCGCTCTGCGGCCCCAGACAGCAGAAGCACTACACACTGACCTTTGACATACAAGCAAGAAGTCGTTCTCCAGGGTTGTTTATCCTTATTTGGTTTGCTTCCGTGAGTTGACTTCAGCCCCGCAGCCTACAAATGCTCAACCGCCAGCACAAAGGTCAACACCCTACAGATAAAAGAAATAGACAGAGCTGCCTGTCGCTGACAGCAGAGAATGGGGCTTGCCTTGGGGATCGCGTCATTTTCCGTTCTATCGTGATCCCTGGGTGCGACAATGTCAGCTTTCCGGGTGGGAAAAGCCCTGAACCCTAAACCCATGCAGTGCGACCTAGTCAGTGAAGCGGGTGAGCAAACAACAACACCACCTCCGCCAAGTTTGTTCAGGTGGTGAGCTCGCCACAGGAGGATGGCACGCCCGCGCCCCGCCTCAAGAAGGATTTCTCGGTTTAGGGTTTTGCTTTTGAGGATTCAGCGTTTGGGTCATTGGCATTGGTTGTTCTTGACTGCTGCCGTTGCTGTTGCTGTTGCTGTTGTCGTTGTAGTTGGGCAGGCCTTCTGAACCCTGAGCTCCAGGATGCTGAACACCTTCCACACTCCGATGCCAAAACCTCAAGCTCGTTATCCTTGCAGTCCAAATGTCAATAGACCAAAGGTGAATATACTATATGCAAAGAAACGCCAAGCTGGAGGCTCCAACACGTTGACCCCCCCACGAAAGGGTTTCGGGTTGCAGAGTTGCAAGTAGCTGGCCCTGAATACTAAACATCCCTGCTGCGATCACGAGGTCGCTGACATGACACCAGAGATGTGGCGCAGCATCGCCGGGGGCAAGGCGCTCAAAGTGCCCAAGCCGACAGGACCCAGTCACTTGGCTCTCCATCCAGACTGTTCCGCAATCAAGAAGACTGCTCAGTCTGCACGTAAAGAAAACACTACCACTTGGCTCTTGTGTGGGGCTTTAATGCAAGGGCTTAAATAATTGCCAATACTATGTTCGGGGTTCTTTAACTTTATTATGATGGTACTATAATATATCCCAAAACCCTATTCTAATTATTAAGGCCTCTACATTACCTTTCTGCTAGTCTTGTGTTATTTCTTTTTGTTGCATGAGATGTTCCAAGGGTTGGAGTTCGACAAGGGTTGCGGATTTTCCAGCTCAGGCTGTGCAGGTGCCTGCCCTGTTGGGGTTTGGGGAGGCAAAGTCAGAAACCTTAGCCTTCAGTCTCTGAGCCTTGAGTCTGATACAAGAAGTATGTGTCTCTGCGTGAGTATATGTGTATGTACAAGTTACAAGTAGTCATGTATATATATATATACATGTATATGTAGTATAAACAAAAGTATACCGGCAGGTCACGACAAACAGTCTTGTTTTCGCCCTCGGAACCAATAACTGGACGCTAATCCAGAACTTCCGAGTGCGAGCTTTGATTTTGCCCGGTTTGCACTTTCCCCACGTCGCTCGAACCTTGCATCAGCCTTGCCTGAGGCATAGCAGCTAAGCCCGAATGCTTTCTTCCCATTCCTTCACCCCAGAAGCCCAACTACCTTGGCTTTTGGCAGCGTAGGCATGGGGGACATCATCGAGCGGGAACTGGAAGGAATCTTCCGCGATCCACGAGGCAAGTTCCGATATCCCTTGACCAGAAAGTTTTAGCTCAAACCCAGTGGGGTCCTCTTGGAGTGGTCCTGATGGCAAGGACTCCAATTACCATGTCGGGTTTATGTGAGTGTGTGATTTTCTGAAACTCAAAACGTTATTGTTGAGGCGTTGTGTCGGTTTGGAAGGTTCGCAGCGTCTCAAACGAAGTTGGGCTGAGCATAGGCTAGATAACCAGAAATACTACTCGCCCCTCGTATCGTCCTGATAAAGTTCTTTCAGCCCCTCATGGTTCTTTCTGGGTAGTTGAAAGACGGGTTATAATTCCCCTTCTATGGGTTCTACTTATGGTTGCCGTGCTCATAACCCCACTTAAAACTACACATGAACCTCCATGCATGTAAATTAGGGTCTCGAACTTCTGTCAAGCCTCAACCATAAACCCGTTCCAGAGGGCGAGAGGGCAGGGTCAAAAATTAGCTCAACAAAAAAAACCCTAAACCCCTAAACTCCTAAGCCCTAAACCCTAAACCTTAAACCCCTAAGCCCTACGTAACCCCTAAACCCCAAAGCCCTAAACCCCTAAACCCCAATCTTTGCGGCTCCGAGTCCTCCTCCGGATCATGGGACTTAGTAACTGAGGTTATAAATAAGATAACTATGCTTATAATTACTTATAACCCCAATTAAGGTACTTGTAACCCTACTTGCTAAGCTAAGTCCCAAGTCCTCCGGCATCTGAGATCCTCCGTTGGCATCGGAAAGCCCGAAGTTGAGGCGTACTTTCGGTTGCTGTAAGGGGGACTTAGTAAGTAGTTCCTTTATAGACTTATAAGTACCATAACCCCAATTAATAGGATCCAGTTTAGGTTACTTGTAAGTCTACCTATTACTTACTTACTAAGTTCCCCGACCCTCCAAGCAGAGGCTCCATAGTAGTTCCTTTTTGGGACTACCTTATAGAACCCTACATATAAAACAAGGAAAGGGAACTATTATGGAGCTTATGTTAGGGTATGTCAGGCTTACTTAAACACGGAAATGTACCTTTCGAGGGACAGTAGCAGAGGGAACCCTGAAACGGTTAGGTTTTTGTTGGGACTACGGCTATGGTACCATTCAGGGGGTTGTTTTCTTGGGAGACGCAGAAAGCACGCGTTTATTTAGCTGTGTTCAAAAAAAGGCTTTGCCGAAGCTCGAAGTTTCATAGAGGTGGCATGCCTATAGCTAGAAGCCTGCCGCAAAAGGGTCTAGCATGAGGAAAGTGACGAGACACTTGCAACGCCAATAACTTTCACATCCGATTCCGATCGTGAACAATTTGCTGGCAACAGCCTCTACGAGCATGCACGTCCACAACGAAGCCCAAAAGCCCAAATGGCAAACCCAAAGCACGCGGCTTGAAGTTGGAACTTCCCCCGCAAAAGCCCCCCCCTCCCCCCCAACTCAAGTGCCACTTCAGGGTTCGTAGAGATTGCTACGTAGAAGCAAAGGGTGCGTGAATTGTGGTAGCGACGAACTGGAACGAAAGTTACTGCACCTGTAACTGGTTCTTGAGTACTTATATACCCACATGGACCGCGAAGTCAAACAGAGGCTCGAATTCATTGAAATTTTCACCATACAACCCCTAAGTAGTTCTGCTATATATCTAGTCACGAATCTCTATCCTACTCACTCTATCTATATATATATATATATTTATTTATTTTTTTGTATATATAGCCTCTATACCACCCTTGAGCCAGCAAGTAGATGCTGCCGACGAGGCTACGAAGCAGCGCCCGAGGCCTCACAGCCGGCGGAGCTCATCACGGGCCTCTATCCGCACCAGCTGAGCCTTGGAGCTCCATGGGCTTTGGGGCTCCAGGGGTCCCTAGGTTTTGGGCCTCTAGGAATCGAGGGTCCTAGGCTTTAACGTTTTAGGAGTTTTAGGTTTTAGGGCTCCAGGGTTTGTTTTAGGGTTCAGAGCTTCGTGTATGGAGTTAGGTTTAGGGGGGGGAGAGTTTGAGGAACGAACAAATGCACCAGTGAACCTTACAAAGCCTTTTGCAGACGAATTCCCGAGTCGCTCTTCCCGCTGCAGTGTAGCATGTCTTCATGATCCCTGTGCCAGCAAATGGGTCGTCACAATGTTATTATCCTCACTGTGCTGCTACTCTGTCGACTACTGCTGTGACGACAGAGCTAGCCACTACATCAATCAACACTTGCGGCGTTGATAACCGTGACAGCTATCGCCGTCAGAGATCTTGGTGCTCGCAGTCGTCGTCAACCCGGCCGCGAAGTAGTTGCAAAAGCTTTTGGTGACCAAGACGATTACACTGTTGTCAGAGCATGGTAAGCATGAGAAAAAGGCAGGGATGCAACACAATGGCATCGACATATAGCAGGCAGAAAGCACGCAAGATGTATGATGCATGATTGAAGCATTCGGGGTGTGTTTGCGGCCTAGGGTTTATGCCAGTCTGTGGTTTAAGTTTCAAGCGTGCATGATGCTGCATTCCGGCCTGGTGGAATCTCAGTAGCTTCTTTCTAGACGCCTCAATAACTACCAATATGGTTATTCCTTAGGGTTCCTTATTAACAAGTATAGTACAAAGGAGTCCAAAACTCTATGCTAAAATCTCAAGTGCCCAGTGTTGGAGCCAGCAGAAGTGCACCCAGGAAGGTGCTGCACTGGATGCTACAGCAGCTTGGTAAAGGGTTCAGGGCGGCAGGGGAAGTCTCTGTCATGAAGGCTGCTCACGGACAGCTCGCTCCATTGTAGAGTGTATCAGACTACCCGCAGTGCAGCAGATTTAGAGTACTGCTGGATACTCTCTCTACACACTCAGAGCTCAACGTGAGTGTTCAAACGTGAGCCACCCAGGCAGGAGCGCATCCTGACCGTCGAGGAGAAGTTGGCCGAGGCTGACGGAAAAGGGCGACAACTTAGTGTACTAATGGTGGTCTAGCGTCAAAATACGGGTGAGGGATTTCGATGTTTAGCACTTGTAATGTTTAGGTCATAAGTTATCAACCCTTCCGGTTCCAGAGAGGGTCCTCCTCCTTCATTTTCTGGGATTGCGATTGTGAGTTTCGGGAGACGCGAACTGGAAGATACGCCCAGAGTAGAAGCCGGTCCTGTTGAGTCTTAAAGGGTTGGGGTTTAGTGCCGTCCTGAATAGCTTCAGTTGCTTAAGATGTCCGACTTGCGAGTAGCAGCAAGGGCAGAGAGGCTTCGACCACCCGCCGTTCTGAGGCGTGCATTACCGGAGACCCTGCTAAACACACCGTGATCGAGTCACTCGTCGACAACAGACGGGCAACCTCAACTGCAAACCCTAACCTCGCCTGCTTGAAGCCCTAGCCCTACCAGACTCTCTCGATACCCATAAACCCTAAAGCCCTAAACCCCTAAACCCTAAACCCCTAAACCCTAAACCCCTAAACTAAACCCAGAGGTCGCTTCTGAAATCGAGATGACCTCGACGGCTTCATCGGCCGCCCGGGGTCGCACAAAGGCCTTGCTTTTGTGGTTTTCTTGTCTTGGCCCAAACGCTCAGTGAGAACTGAGTTGCTGATTATTTTTGGCTTTTAGGGGTTGGCAAGCTAGTTAAACCCTGAGCATGAGACTGAGACCCTAAATTTTTGCTGAAGCAAAAGGGGCCGCGTGGGAGCCGAAACCCTTGCCGAAGTTGATCTCCTTCGTTAGCGATGTATCCTCCCTTTATGCGGCTTCCGCAGGCAGCAAGCAAGGACCCAAAACTTCAAAATGCTCGTGCTGTGTTTGGGGCTTTTGGCTTTTAGTGTGTCAGGTTTAGTCCTTTGATCCAGAGTTTTGCTCAAGCAAGGAACGAAGTGGAAAGCCGTAATGCCTGCCCCTGTTCTGGCCCCTGGCAAGCGTGATGGATGGAGTAATGTTTCGCACCGTTACGGAAGCTTTACGGCTCTGCTTGTCTAAGCCATTTAGAAGAAGCAGCGGACATTTGTATACTCAACCTTGAGACAGAAGATGAGAATTGCCCGAAGCAAAACACACCTAACCTCTGAACTCTGAGGCCGAGCTCCTCCCAAACGAACTCCCGAGCGCCGGGGGATCAAGCCCCAAACTCAAAGCCCTCACTCCTCGAACCCTGAACAACTAGGATGCCCAGTCTAGTTTCACGCCGACTTCGCACCATGAACCTCGCCTGGCTTGTCCGAGTTGTGAGACCGTAAACCTTCAAGCACCTTCGATCGCAAGTTGAGATGGTGAAGGCCGCGAGATCTGCCGCGGCCCCGCTGCCACAGGTTTTCTTTTGGACGAAGGACGGCACGAGGGTCTTGCTTGGCGGCTTCTAGGTCATGACTGATCAATGGTCAACGTTGATTACTTTCTGGCAGTTTCGATTACTTTCAGACGAATATGCATGCTGCTTCTACGCCGCCCGATATCGACGGCCCTATACAACACATTCTGAAAACCCTTGAGGACATGTCTGGCACCCCGATTCTGAGAAGCATTCGTGAGAGAGAAACAGCCCCGCAACTCCATGTGTCGGTCTTCGGATGTCGGACCTGTGTCCAGAAGACTATAGGGGCCAGAAATGATGAGAAGGGGGGTTGGGGCTACGTCGTTGTCTTATCTTTCAATCAATCAGAATCAATCACTTGTATGGGGACTTTAGCCGGAGTTTGCGATGACAAGTTGTTCAGGGCTCTTTGCGGAATGCTGAAGCCTGGACGGCGCTTCACTCCGAACAGCATCCACCCCTCTGCAGCCACATGGGAAGGAGCCTTGAATCACTCCGCCCGACAACCTATATAATCATTGACCCCCGGAAACCAAAAGCCTAAGCTCCCCAGCTAAACCCAGACGCAAGCTGGAAAGCCCTAAACCATGACGCCCGGTATCGTCGCGGAGGAAGTGTCTCCTTCCGGGATTGCTACTTGCCTTCCATAAGTCTGATGAATGCTCTGCCACACTTGCCTAAACGACCAGAAAACACTGTACTTTCAGGATCTTTTGTCGCTGTTGCCACCTCAGGATCTCGACAGCTAAGGTCTGAGACTCTATTGAGTTTGAATCTTTGCTGAGCGCTAACCCCACGCAAGAAACGTGAATACAACGAAAGCTTCAGTCTCTAACCAAAACAGACTGGCAAGGCGACTTGCGAAACCTAGGATGTCAGATGTGTGCATCCGGCCCTCCAAGAGAGTTCTTGAATCAGGCAGCCCCAGAGTCTCTTGCGTCTTGCGGGAGCTTGAGCTACTGAACCTCAGGTAGTGGCCTTAATCATTGCCTATACTATTTTGCGGGCTACTTATTATATTTATATGGTATAATATACCCAAAAACCCTATTCTAATTATCAAGGTCCCTACATTGGGCTGGTGAGATGTAAGTTAGCCTCGACAGTACGGCCCCAGGCACTGTGTATGGACCGCCCAGATGTTCCACGAGTCATAGTGCTGAATGAACTGCACTGAACAGCATGCATCAACAGGAAATCTTTGGGCTTGCATCGAAGCAGGCAGACACAGGCAAGCCTAAGTACATGCGTCAGAAGCCATGCCCACTATACCAGCCTCAAACTAGCCTGGGGTTCACAGGGGAGGGTTTGTGTAATCCGTAACAATCTATACAGGGATAGGTATTTGGCGTTCAGAAGAAAGGAGTTCAGATAGTTCAGTATGTCCCTTAACACTCCCTCAAACATCCACGACGGCAAACCCCGAACTCGGCCCTGTAGGCTCAACACTTCGCCAGTCCAATCCTTCAATACATCCCCTCGGGCCCTGAAATTACGCCCTCGTGCTGATACCTCAAATGCCCCAAAACTTGATTCAAGCCTGCAGCTCGAGTGTTCCCAGGTTTACAAGAACCTGGCGACGAACTCGGCATTTAAGAAGCCGCCGCGGTTGCCGCGAGGCGGTATCCTCGCCGACGACATGGGCCTGGGAAAGCGACTCTGCTGCATCTGTGTCTACAGTAAGCAGCGTGATTTCCTTTCGTTGCAACTTAATTACAGAGTAAAGCCTCAAAGAAGAACTAGTTTCGCAACCTTCAAATCGAGACTCGAAACGCAAAATCAGCGGTTCGTAAACCGTACTCGTACCTTTCAGTCAGCCAGCGGACCGTGACCTGTGAACTTCCGTTTCCACTGCAGAGCCCGAACCACGCCCGAAAGGTTCCGTTCGAAGGCTCAACCTAAACCTAAGGACCCTAGGCCGAGCTCCCTTGCAGCAACAAAAAAACAAGCACAACGGCAATAGCAGCAGCAAGCAGCTGCAGCCACAGAAACGGCAGACAAAACCAATCCCGAAACCTCCACCGCCGCCAGCACTAACAACAACGACAACAGTCATCAAACTACTAAGGGGACACTACTGCGACCCCAGAGCTTGAACTAATTCGCCAAAGAGTGGAGGACCATCACGACCATCGCGCTCATCCTTGCCAGCCCGCAGCGGGAGTCTCGTGCAACAACCGGGAAGTCCCCAGGCCGGGAAGAAACTGTCAGAACAATTGGTTGACAGAAAGAGCAGTCCGTATTGCTGTTCGGGGAATGTCGAGCTACGACAGAAGTAGAAACCACTCCGATTGCTGTCTGTGGGGCCGATCATGGCCATCCCTTTTCCTGCTTTCCGTCTCCTTATGCCCCTCCGTTGCTCTACAGGCAAAAACCTCGTGATTTGCCCGCTGTCTGTGCTGTACAACTGGTCGGAGCAGCTGAAGTTGCACGCGCCAAGCCTACGAGTCAGGACTCGTCGGCTGCGCGGACTGTTTCGGGCTTCGATGTATTTGGGCTCATGGGGCCTAGGGCTTAAGATGTCGATCTTCATATCCGATTGAAGATGCGAGAATCACGCATAGGCTTAATGACAAGACGACGTAAATGTCTTGTCATCGTCCTCCACCATGTCTGCCTGTGCGCATTTGCTGGGTTATAGGATTCTATAAATTTTGTCGGATTCTAGTGAGGGTGTACGCGGTCCGTGCGTTCTGGTTGTTTAGATGGTGCATGTGTGAGGACGTATCATGGTCCAGACCGCGATCGCCACCCGAAGACCTTTGGTCTGCATGACGTGACATTGAGCCTTGGCAGCATCACAACTGCTTGTGCGTTGCCTGAAGCCTAGAATGGCCCAGAAGCTGAACTGAACCCAGACGCCATCTGACCCTAACCCAGTCTTTGGTGCCCGAAGCCCAGGGAGGTTGGTGCAGTCTTGAGTTGATCAGCACTCACACCGCACCCTTGGAGAGTATAGATAATATAGAGCCAACTCGTGGCTCTTCCTGAAATCTTTGCCGCATGCCTCACTGTAAATTAAAAGCCCTTGAAAACCTGCAACAACGCTAGATTCCTTCACATTCAAGGACTACCTATGATGTTCTTCGGGCAGAAGCCAGGGACAAGAGTCAGGCCTGATTCAGAGAGGTCTTAGATGGGTTCAGGGTTCATGAACGACGGGGGCTCGCAGCGTCACTGCGCTTGATTCTGATACATGACATGGAACCCTAAACCCTAAATCCTGCTGAGCGGGTGGGAAGAAACTCCTAAACCCCATCCTCTATTCTGAACCTAGCCCTGCAATGCGGGCTCGTCCTTGCTATGTGGGAGGGAAAAAAACCCTATCCGACTAAAACTCCCAGGTTCTTAGAATGGAGGAATGGGTTATTGGGACTACTATAAGGGACCTTAGGGGACTATCATAGGGATCCATTCCCCCAGAGAGAAAAGCAAAAGGAAGACTGGGAGCGAGGGAGGACGCTAGGATCATGGACTCTCGGGCCTCGATGTTACAGGTTTAGGGTTGATCCGCTGACCTGACATATAATGTACAATGTGTAATGGATAAACTACAGAATATGTAACACATAATACGTAATATATATATATATGTATAGATAGACTTATATAGATAGACAGATAGATAGATAGAAGATGTCCGATCCCGTCTTGAAACCCTACATCCTCGGCTCCAGTGGTTGGTGCGAGGGGGAGGAGTCAAGCAAGCACGGGCAGCTCTAAACCCCAAACCCCAGAAGCTAAAACCCAAAGTGGCACCAAAGACTCAGTGGAGCTGAACTCCCAAGCCCGTAGAACCCTGAAGCCCGAAACCCTGCGCCGGCTTTCCGGGTCGATGGGGGTGTCGGCTTCGTTTTTTGGCACTTAACCACCCAATACAGTAGATTGCAACGTTCACTGGAAGTAGCCGATGCTCCTGAAACACATTGAATCGAGTGTGTATAGGGGTGATGTGTTTATATAAATTTACATATATAATAACATAACATAACACAGCATAACATGTTACAACTTAACATCATATAACATAACATAGTATAGTGCAATATATAGTGCAATATAATATAATGTAACAATTTACATCATGATATTATAGGATATCGTATAAGCCGTATAGCGCTACATAGTTTAACATGACATATTTTCACATAATATAACAGAATAGAACTCTCAAAGTGTAAGACAATATATGACAATATATCCACATCATTTACTATACTACAATATGGTATAACGTGTAGTTGTATATGTATTGTAGATATAAGCACATAGTTGACACTTGTTTGGATCGAGCTCTTCCAGTCATGCACGCTCCTTACATCGGCAAAGCTTCACTCCGAGGCATGAACCCGAAGATAGATTGGCACTGTATGTCCCGCGATTGTGCGGTCAGTTTCCTTTCAGATTTCAGGCGAGGGCCGCAGTTTTCAGAAGCAATTAGGGCCTGCGATTCTTTCAAGCCCCCCCAAAGTCTCGCGAATTCTCGCGATGGGCGAAACCTCCAAAGCCCTTGGTCAACCGAGCGGGGATTCATTTCCGCGAGCAGAAGCACAAGTACCACC
>CAJNJA010089807.1:20265-47972 GCA_905231915.1 Symbiodinium necroappetens
CAGACACAGACACAGACACAGATACAGACACAGACCCAGACACAGACACAGACACAGACACAGACACAGACACAGACACAGACACAGACACACACACACACACACACACGAACAAACACGCACACACACACACACAGACAGGCGGAGAGACAGACATACACAGACAGACACAGACTGACACAGACAGACACACACACACAAACACAGACAGAGACAGAGGGCTCCACACTTTGCCACAGCTTCAGCGCCTAGAGTCGGAAAGCGGGAAGCACTACAGCATAGCTTGAAGCGGTAGGCCCGCCGGAAAAACCCTTTGCCCAAATCGTACGAGCTTCTACATTGCTTTACATCCGCAGAGTGTAACTTCGGCATCTTGCGTAATTAGGGCGGAACCTTTGGGGCAAGCACCGGCTTGTGCCGGCGTAGTATTTTTGACATGAGAGCACAGGCAGGTGTGCAGAAAATTCGGCATGCTTCGCTCATGGGGCCTGGAGCAGTTCAGCGAGTGGTCCTGTCGGTGTTTCTACTGTAGCGTGTGTGCTCATTGGCACATCCCAAGCGCCTAAACTCGAACCAATCGGTAAGCTCTGACCATTCCGAGCAGTGACAGTGGCAACAAGCCGTCTACCGTGGAACCACGAAACTCAAAGCCCAAGCATGTCGTTAGGGCCTGGGCTCCGTTGCGTGGCAGCGCGCCGTTCTCGATGAGGCTCACGTGACCAGGCAGCACGTTCGAACACTGGGTGAGATGCACTTGTCGTGAGTTTTGGGCCGGGGCGTGGGATGTTGCGAGTGGGGCTCTGATGCTTCAAACCCCCCGAGATTTGAAAACCGAGCCCGCCACTGCCACGAAAGTTGGAAATGCAGATGTGGAAGTTCAGGGGCTGCGGTTTGTGTGGATATTTAGTCTCAGCCTAGGGGTTTAGAGTTTCGCCGTTTGGGGTGCAGGGTTTGGTGGTTTGTTCGGCTTTTGTGTCCTGTCAGCTAGTGCAGTCTGCAGAGTACACGAACAAGAAACAAGAACGGCCAGAAACGGCCATGACGGAGGTTTGCCAAGACTGCTGCCAAGATCCCATCTCACCGCACCACACCCTCCAAGACCCATCGCTTGAAAGCTACTTTGTTAACTGCCCACTACAATGGGAGCCTCGTGCATAACATGTGCTGTGAGCCATACCCCTCATTCGCGCACCGAAAGTTCAAAGAAGCCCAAAAGCTTTATGTCGTAGGATGGTCTTTGGACATTCGAATGCAAGAAGGGTTTCGGGGAGGGTTTAAGCCACGCAGAAGACCGGTGAGTGGCCTGGGCTTTTGTTCGTGGTTTTATGTTGGTGTTCCGGTTTAGTGTTTTGGGATAGGTTTAGATTTTCAGGGCATCACCATAAGAGCTTCAGAAGGATAAGAGGCACCAACACAGCGACCTTGCTAGAGCCTGTGATGCAACGGCAGAGAGCGACAGAGAGAGAGAGAGAGAGAGACAAAGAGAACAAAACAGTGACCCAAAAGTAAAGGATCCTTCCACTAATTCGCTGAAGAAAACAGAAGCCCTCGCTAGGCCCTCGATTGAAGTTCCTCTTTGCGTCCCCCCTTGTTTCCAGATTCAGATAGTGACCCGGCCCTTTATATTCAGTTATTAGCCAAACGACGCCTACGGTTCAGATTTTAGGGAACAGCCGTAATTTGTAGAGTATACACCCCGGAGCTCTGGAACCTTCAGCTGATGAGCTGGATGGCATCGTTGACAGTCAATAAGCATCACATTATGCCATGGAATGATTTGTTTATTATGCTTAGTGCACCTAAGCCCGTTTCGGGTCTTTTCGAAACCCCTGCATATTGCAGGGTTTTGCCCATCTACAACAGGTGATCAAGGGCCATCGGCAAGCGACGGCTCAGGCTGCAGCCTAGCCGCACTATAGGTATTACATCATATAAAATATCATTACATACTATAAAATACTATGATATACTATAGTATGCTATAATATGCTATAATATACTATAATCGTATACCATTACATACTATAATAAGGTCTCCGGGGTGCGGATCTCAAGTTGAGAGTGGGTGCTTCGGCCTCCTGAAGGCCTTAAACGCCGCGGCCCAAACCGAGAACCCAAACCCCGGGTGCTCCCAGAGATCCTGTACGGTTTAGGGTTTCGGGTTTAGGGTTTATAGGATATATAGGGTTTATAGGGCTTACAGGGCTTATAGGGCTTATAGGGTTTATAGGGTTTATAGGGTTTAGGGCCTAGGGAGTTTAGGGCTCCCCGAGATCCTGTGAACCTAAAGGGCGAACCCTAAACCCCAAAGCCCCCTAAACGCTAAAATCTGCCAGTTCCCATAAAGCTTCAACCCTCAACCCAAAGAAACTTAAGCCCGCCACTAACCTTCAACCCTAAGCCCTGCCACTCAGATGAACCAAGCTAACCTCGCTTGTGGGCATAGTTCTAAGCCATGCGAGAGGGAAAAAACCCAAAGCTGCCAGAGCCAAGCCCTACACCCAAATCAACCTGAGGCCGAAACTGCCCAGAGAACCCAATACCCCTTAATTAAGGAATATACCTTAAATTATAGGAGGCTCAATATTATGATTTAAGGTATATTCCTTAAATTAAGGGGTATTGGGATCTCTGGGTAAGCCCACCACCTCAGGTGTTCCAGCTCATCACTGCTGACTGCAAGTGGTGCCTTACCGGGACGCCCATCCAGAACTCTGTGGAGGCTCCGCGGGGGGCCTTTTAACAGCTTAGGGTTTCGGGTGTTCCGGGTTTTTTTTTCAGGAAGGCATGCATGTAGTTTTTTCCCTAAACCCTAAATCCTTAATTCTGGTTTCATAGGCTATATACAGGGTGTGCAGGAGTTGTGAGCTTTCGGGCTCATTTCGAGGGATTGGGGTTCAGTTCGAGTCACTGAGCCAGGACCAGCTTGTTTGAGGGAGCATCTTCATAGATGTTTTTGTTGCCCGTATTTGCCTGTATAGTTTTCATTTTGATTTTGTAGAATGTTTCATGAGAGAACATGCTGTGGCGCTGTATCCGCGAACCCTGCTCTCAAACCTTGAACTCCAGCCTAATCGGGCTGATGATGCCTCAGAACCTAAACCTTGAAACTGCTGTGAGCGGATGTGCAACTCGAAGCCGTCACCCCCTAAGCCCCCCGAAACCCTAAATCCTAAACCCCCTTTGGGCCCTAACTTTGCAACCGGGACTCGCTTGCAGGCTCCTGCGGCTATGGCAGAACGGTAGATGCAGCTTTCTACCTAGGGTTTAGGGTTTAGGGTTTATAAACCCTGAACCCTAAAGCTAGGGTCGTGCTCAACACAACCAAATTCAGACCTAAGTGTCGCCAAATCTCGCCTGGCTTGTCCGAGTGAGAGAGCTGGAACCCCTAAGCCATAAACCCTAATTAGGGCTTAGGGTTTAGGGTTACCCTGATTAGGGTTTAGGGTTTAGGGTTGCCCTAATTGGGGTTTAGGGTTTAGGGTTACAAGGCCCTAAACCAATCTCATGTCTGGCTCAGGACCTCTTCTCCTTAGCCCGTTTTCTGAAGCTCGAGCCCTTTGATCAGTTCGATTGGTTCAACAGGACTCGGCTTGGGGGATGTGTCTATCTTAAGGTCCAGGGAGTCTAGGGCAAGAAGCCTTTAGAGGGCAGTTATGGAAGCAGGCTTTGAGCTTAGAGCTTCGGGTTTGCCCTAAACCCTGAGACCTTATGTACATCCTAACCTTGAACTTAAATCTCAAATCCTAAGCCATATGCATATGAGGGGGGGGGCTGGGAACTTGAGGATTCATATTCGTGCACAGCGGTTCAAGGCCCTGGGCTCGGTTTGAGAGCTCGATGATTCTTCTTGAAATCCTCAATCCTTAAACCCTCCTCGATCCGGGAAGTTCGAAACCCTACGATCTCGGAGTTCAAAATTTGATGTACGAGCTTTGGGGTTCACGCAGCATGGTGCAGAACCAGGGCCCGTGGAATATCGAGCTGGGTGTTTCAGAGGCTGTTTCGTTTACCTTTTGTAGAGTTCAGAGGGTTTCAGTTTCCGGATGTTCCGGCGTGGATTTTGTTATTTGGAAAGCATAAAGCCAGTTTCAAGACCTGTAGTCCGGAAGTCACGAATCCTTGTGGACGTGTCCGAGTTTCGAGAGCTCGAGAATCCCCCCCCTCTCCGATGGAATCCTCAAAAACCCATGTTCAACATTTTGCTTGTTGCTTTGTTGCGTTGCTTCAGGGAAAGGCTCCATACCTCTGGAGCCAAGGGCCTTCCGAGGCAAAAGGGGCACATGATTTTTGAAGAAGATAGCTCGAAACACTCAGGTTTCAGTTGGGCTTGACCAAACCCTATCCGGGGCTCCACGGAATCAGGGTGAACCGCCGGCGGTATCCCTCTGCTTTCTCCTTAAAGCCCGACCTTTCAATCCACAGCCGTTGCAAACCCTCACCTGCGGCTTCCTGCATTTTCCGGTGGGTTGGTTCAATGGTTTCAGCATACAAGCATCCCCAGGGGCCAGAAGCTTTCCAACAAGTAAAATGTATCTGTATGCGCATAGACACATACACCCGTACCTTGACATGGATCCGTACCCATGCATGCACCTACGGATACATATGTGATATGTGTATACATGCACATACACATGCAGGCTGGTCGGAGGCGTTTCAATCATGCTTGTGCGACTGGACGGGTGAGTGAGGATGCATGCATGGATGGTCAGATAGACAGATGCATGTAGGTAGTGAGCAGACTTGAGAGGGTAGCGGTCTCTACAAGCATCTATGCAGCCCGCTTGAAACAGGACCATCCTCCGACCACTGAAGAACCGCGATGCTTCCTGGCTGAGATCTAGGGTCATGGCTGCGAGAAAGTTGCCCCAAGACAGGCTGATGATGCTAGCTGGAGTGGAAAAGTCAAGCAGTACTAGTTCAGATAGGCATCAAAATTGGAGATGAACCATACAGTACCCGGCGCTGGATTTTCTGTGAAGCGCAGTTAGCTGGAGGTAGGCTCAGGGCTTCAACGAAGCGGTGTCGAATCATCGTTGTGGTTCTGATTCGAGTGCGCGCGCGCGCACGCGTGCGTGCGCGTAGACCAAGACACGCTTGTCGTTCGCTTCGCTGCTTCACCACGGCAGATTGTGGCAGTTACCACTGTTTCAGCAGGGCTCCGATGGCTCTGATTTACACCAGGCACTGCTTGAATAACATGTTCATCTCTCAATGCATAATGCCGATTTCTTTCGCAGGGACAAACGCACCGACATATTCCATAGATATAGACATACCGTTTCGCGCATATACTCCATTGAGGTATGCAGCCTAATTCCTTGTAGCACAGGTCTCGGGCTTCGAAAGGCTTCAGCTGCTGTTGCGGACCTGGTGCCTGCGGCGGACCAAGGACTCTTAAAGCTAAAGTCGATACCCCAAACTTTGGTGTACTATAGGAGCCTAAATAATTGCAACACCAATTTGGGGGTTCCTTGTTGTAACTATATAGTATATTTACTCCCCAAAACCCTCTTCTAATTATCAGCTTCAGATTTTGTTTGGGGTTCGAAGCGTGTGGAGGAGGCGGAGGAGGAGGAGGATGGCCCACAGGCGTTACTGCGGCCGTCAACGCTCTTCCCCCCAAGCATCTCCGAACGGCTCCGTAGACGGGCTTCGAAGTGCCTGGCATCCGACTTAGACCTGAAGTTTTGGGCCCAGCGGCTTCAGACACGAAGTGTGCGATTTTGGCAGGTAGACTCGACAAGTGTTCGAAGTTGTCCGAGTTCGGCAGAATCTGTAAGATGCCTGGTTTGGGGGGCCGTATGAGGTTGAAAGAAAAGCATGCCCACGCAAAGACAGTTCGTGTCAATATCCGGTGTCCCAGAATCCCAGAACCCGTTCATGCTTTCTCAGCCTTATTGTTATTGCATACGAGAAGCCTGTCTGATGACAACCTGAACGGCAATGAAGTTTAATATATGCCGGGCAGGCTCAGTGAGCCACAAAGTAAGAGCCACAAATCGCGGGCTGTCAGGGAGTTACATGGTAAACTGCAACCGGCAGTACATGGGTGGCTCTGGAACTTAGGGTTGCAAGCGCTTCATTTCAGTCTGGCCCTAGTGATTGGCGATAAGTTATAGCCATTGTAACCGCTCCAGAACACGAAGCTCGCATGAAACGGCCATGCATGCTTTAGTGCTTGCCGTGTTCTGAATTCAGACCTGCAACAATGCAACAAGCACGCAGACAATCCAATCATTATCATATTGCTGGCGACCACGGCAATAGAAACAACGAGACCGCATGCCAGATCTAAATCCTGCATTACCTTAAGGACCCTAAACTATGGGAATTATTTGTATATCCCTTTCTGCAGGGTTTTATATCATCAACCGCCAGGACATGAGCATCCAGGATGCTGAGACAGGGCTTTCCCGGCCACTGCTGATGCTGCCCCGGAAGACGCTGGAGGTAAGATCTTTGAATTTAGGCTAGGGTTTAGGGTTTAGGGGTTTAGGGTTTATAGGGATTGCATAAGTTTTCTTCAGAGATGAGGATCTGGGGCTTCGTCGGATTTCTGCAGCGTCATAGTACATGTTACATGGGTGCATGGACCCGTATACCATCCCTTCTAGAACTCTTGAGGGCACCCTTATCGCCACAAATAGAGATGTTGTGCTTCCGTTGTCGAGAGGATGTTCAAGGTGGGTGGTGTTTATGTTATGGCATTTCGCAGCGTTTTCACCGGGACACTTTTCAGACCCACTGCAGTCCTAAAAGCCTAGGGCGTAAGCTCTAGAGTAGCTGTGCGATTTCGAGCTTGAGCATCGACTTTGCAGGTATCACTCGAAGTTGTCGAGGTATTCCCGTTTTGAGCGCTAACTGCGGATGCAAGGTTGTCAAGGTGCCACTGGACCCAGGAGATCGGGTCCTCTATGATCGCACTTCGTCTGCACCTAGGGCCAGGAGTTTGCTCAAGGTGTAACCCTACACCCAGTGACGGTGCTTGGATTCAGAAATTCTGTGGCATGCCGTGAGACTTGAGGGCCCTTTGATTTGGTAGGTGCGTTGGTGAATATTTCAAATTAATATTTCGGCTTCGGCAATTCCCTGCGTTGCATGTTGCACGGAGGAGGTTGTCAACAAAAACTGCGTGTTTGCTCTCGGCACCCGGGTTACAAAGTGATAATCCCGGAAGCTGTGATCTTCGTGAGAGTGTCCGACTACTTGGGCCTTGTAAGGACCTAAACCCACAATCAATGGAGGCTGAAACACCCCGGTCCCAGTCCCTGATGCTCGCCCGAATGTTCTTTCCATCATCCTCGTATCCCTGTGTCTCGAAAACCATGGAAAGCCGCCGGAGGATTTGTTTGACTCCGTAAGAAAAGAACTCTTTGATGCTGTGACTTCTGGGAGATGTCCAGGAGTAGCGGGTAGAATAGGCCTGTTCGTAATGAGCCGGGACTTTGAACCCTAAAGCCCCCATCCCTAAACCCAAAACCGCACCCAACCTCCCCCGAATCTTCGCCTGTCCGCCGAGTGCGACCCCCCTCCAGGCTTGTTCAACTGTGCTGCGGAACGTGTCAAAGAGCTGGAGGCGCACCACCGGGCTTGATGCCGGTCTTGTGTGCTTCAACTGGTCAGGCTTTCGGTTTTGAGGTTTGGGCGTGTAGCCTTACGCCATAAAGCCAAAACCCCGACTCTTTCCGTGATCTGGGTCCGTTGAGCTGCATTCCTAGCTCCTGCAGAGTAGTCGACTGGGAATCGCGAGACCTCATCTGGCTTGTCCAAGTTGCCAGAGCTTGTCCTGGAGCCTTGCCTGCTTTGTGCGAGCAGGATTTGTCCAGCCAACCCTAAGTTAAAGGCAACAAAGCAGCAGCACCGTCAGGCGAAGCCGTTTCTGTTGCTGCCAACTTTCGCCCTGAATGGGGTACTTAGTAGTACTTAGTAGGGTTTATCAGGTATAAATGTTTTCGCAGATTTCTGTAGGTGTGATAAGTGTCAATGGGACGGGGGTTAGGGGTTTCTAAGCTGAGAGGAAGCCGGTGTCCATGCCTGCTGCGCCGGCCAAAGTTCCAACTCCAACCCTAAACATAAAACTTATAGGCTGCAGTTGAACAATATTGACACTGTAGCTATGCAGTGATATACAAGACCCTTATTAACAGTAGCCCCCGCCACAGGCTGTTACTGCATGGGGACAGCACCCTCTTATTGGACACCTGCCTTTGCATTGATCTCAACATCTTAAGTGAGGAGCTACCCATAGGCCCCTAAGTAGTTCCTTCTTTGTGGTTTATATTTAGAATCCTCTTAGGTAATCCCAAAAAGGAACTGCTTAGGGGCCTATGGGTAGGCCCTCAGTTAGCCGTTAGGGGCGGAAGCTGGTGGTGTTGACATGGACCATGGCAAGGGTGTGGTGGTCATGCTACGGTTTTGGGGTTTAGGGTGCTTCGGGTGAGGAGTGCTCTTCTTGCCGATTCTTGCCATTGTTTGCAGCAGTGTACTCCGGATCCTGTTCATGCTGGTGGTGAATATGGCGGTGAGGAGAACGGTGGCGAGGACAGCGGTGGACGTGATGGCGATGACGATGGTGAGGGTGATGGTGATGAGGATCAAGTTAAAACCTAGATTTAGAATACAATTAACAAGATGAAGAGGAACCATGTTATTCGTGCGTAGTAGACTCCGATCACGAGGATAACATACGGGTAGCACACACAACCATAGCACTAACATGTTGGGGAACCTTTTTGGTCCTAGCTGTGAAGGAGCGGAGCCAGCTGGGCCAAAACTTCTCGCAGGCGCTTGGCGCACAGGTTTTTGTGAACCAAGGTTTGGGTTTAGGGCTGAAAGGGTTTAAGGACTTGGGGAGGGTTCGGCTTCAATCCGAACGGCTTCAATTCAAGTTTCTTGAATTTTAGATTCTGGATCTCACGAGTTTACACGGTCTTCAGCCTGCCATGGCTAAGTCGCATCAACTTTTCCGGAGGGCTCGTGAAGAGCCAAGGCTCAATGCGCTTTGGAAGTGTTCTCGGGAATATCCAAAGACTTATCTGTGGACGCAGCTGGCGGTTGCAGGGCGTTGCGAGGCTCTGGACTACAGTGGAGAGAGGGAGAGAAGAAGCTTTCTCACAGAGAGAAAGAGAAAGAGTGAGAGCGAACGAGACAAGCGGGTGGTACAAGACTGACTATGAGTAGGAGAGGATCAGTATCTGGCATCATGTCATGCACTACACTACCCTACAGTTTAATGTTCATTGTCATCTCCCTCTCTCTCTACACCCCCATATATATATATACATATACACACATATACATACATATATATATATATGTATATACATATATTTATATACACATACACACACACATATATATATAATTGCGGTTTTAGCATATGAATTTTGGCATCTTGAGAGACACCGGTTTGAAGAAAAAAGACCTGGAACCCTGAAGGTGCTGTCTCTGCTTGTTCGGCTTCGCCAGCGGCTAGTCCTGCTTTAGTCTGCAGGTTTAGGGTAAAGGGGTCAGTGCTTTGTCTTCCCTGTAAACGGCTCAATCCCAGCACCCAAACCTACGCCCTACACCGCAAGTTCCTTCCTTTGACTGAGGGGCTGAGTTTGCCATAAAAAAGAGTCGTGGGTACGTAATCTCAAGGAGAATAAAGGATGATGACTCAATTCAAGCCCAAAACTTGTCCCGACCTTGAGCCCAGCCCCTCAACACATCATGTAAGTTACTCGCTTGCAATGCCCTTTTACGACAAAAGTTCCTACTTAACGCCCCGATCAAAGATCACACTAAGACACTTGCGAGACCTTTTACACACCTCACGTAAAGGCCTGGAAAATAGAAGCCTGAAGGATTAGTAATACTCTTTCTTAGATATACCCAAAAAACCTGAAAACCCAATTCTCCTTCCTGATTCCCCTATGCTAAGTTCACCCAGGCTTTGCTGCGCCAGCTCCTTGCTCCCTGCTGCGCTTCTGACAGAACTGCGGCAAGGGAAAGGCTGCCCTGCTTGGGGGCTTTGGGGGCTTGGAAGGGTTCAGGCTGTAGGGTTTGTTTAATGGAACTGTTGGTAATGAACCCCCNNATTTGGCAGGTTTCGGGCTTGCCACCCAACACTCCGTCTAGGGTTTAGGGGGGTTGACGGTTGAGAGTTGAGTTTAGGGTGTTAGGGTGTTAGGGTTGAGGTTAGGCTGTCAAGGCTTCGTTTTTGACTTTTAAGTTCCTGGGCTTCGGTGCTTTACGCTTCAGGGCCGAACCGAAACCTTAAATCGTTTAAGGTTGGGGCTTAGGACCGAAACCCTCGCCCTAAACCCACAACGGTCAAACAAAAGCAATAACAAAGCAAGATTGTTCTGCGGCGGCCGGATTTTCAATCGGGGGGGTTGCCCTGCCTGGGCTAGGCCTTTGCAGGCTTGAAAAACTGGGTGTTTTACATGGGCCTTTGATTTTTAATTTCTTGCTTGGCCACCTCTGAATTTCTTCACTCCAGCCCTGCTTAATGTTTAGGCTTGCTTAATCCCTGGACCTCAACCTGCCCCCAAACCCTAAACCTAAACCTCTAAACTCAACGCCCTGAACCCTGAACCCCTTGTAAGTCTGCAGGCAAGTTGGTTTTTGGAGATGCTTGGGGCGAAGGTTGCCATGAATCGGTTGGTTTTGGCGAGGTTTATTTTTCCAGAGGGGGGGGGGCTCTGGTGGAATAAGCCAGCGCCTTTAAACAAAAAAAGCATGGTTTCAGCCAGGTCCGAGGCCCACACGGGATGCCTTTAACTATGGGGGGGGGTTTATTAATCAAGAGTTGACATTAGGGCATTGAAGGTTTGTTTATGGCATTGAAGGGTTTAGGGTTCAGGGTTTGTTTAGGGCTTTGAAGGACTTAGGGTTTAGGGTTTATTTATTTGGCTTGGGGCGTTAAAAGGTTTTAGGCTTTTGGATTTATTTGGGGCTTTGAAGGGTTTCAGGTTTAGGGGTTAGAGCTTTGAGGGGTTTAGGGTTTCAGTTGGGTCGGTTTTCATGGGCATGTGAATGTCTGTTTCAGAACAGGCTGGCATAGGCATAGGCTTTTGTCATGGCGTTGGTTCCACCTACAAATCCGGTGCAAAACCTTTGCCCCGCGAAAGCCTCAACAAACCCTGTCGGCGCCTATGGAAAGCCCTCCACAGTCTTCACATAGGGGCCAGAAATAACCTGAGACTGTTCCCCTATAGTCCATGTACAATTTTCGGGTCGGATGTACCTTCACGCAAGAACTCTCTTGCAAGATTCGAACTAGTCAGGTCGCTATCTTATGGATCCTTTGTCGAATCCAGCTGCGCTCCGTGACGGGAACCCTCAACCTTGTTCTAATTGTCAGCAGGCCCCCTGTATTGGTGAAGGTGGTCTTTGGTCTTGGGCCCGGGCTCTTTGAGTTTCGCCCTTTCACCCCGAGACTCCAGGACCCCTTGCTGGCGGCGTATACCCCTGAACCAGATTAAGGATCCCTCATGATGCCTCTATGGCTCAACGTGTATTCCCTAAAGCCTAAACCCTAAAAGTAGGAGGCAAAAAAGTAGGAGGCCAAAAACTTAAAGATGCTGTAAGCGAACTCTTAGGTTCCTTTAAGGCAACTGTTAGGGTTCCCTTAAGGGCACTCTTACATTAACCAACCTGCCAAACCCCTTTGTAGGTTCCCAGGAACCTTAATGTGGATTTTATGGGGACAATACGAAAATATCGGTTCTGGTAGCCTAAGGTAGGTTTCCTTTAAGGGAACTCTTAGGATTCCTTTAAGGGAACTCTTAGGATTCCTTTAAGGGAACTCTTTGGGTTCCTTTGAGTTTTGGAGTCTCTGGGAAGCTGCAACTCGGAGGCGATGCTGCGCGGGTCCTGGAAGCCGCCACGGCTGCCCTGGGCAAGGACAAGGTGAAGCTTCAGGGCGTAGTCACAGTATAGTATGGGGCTTTAAGGCGTAGTCACAGTATAGTACGGGGCTTTAGGGCATAGTAACCGTAAAGTATGGGGCTTTAGAGCGTAGTAGCAAGATAGTATGGGGCTTTAGGGCGTAATAACAGTATAGTATTGTAACAGTATATTATACCGGTCGGAGTAGTTATACTGTAACCTATATGGCAGGCGACAGGAGCCCTAAGCGCTAAACCCAACATTGTGCCAGGGGTCGTAGCCTGTAGTTGTATTTTCAGTAAGATATAGCTAGCCTGTACCTACAATCCGTCGTTTGGCCCAAGTAAAATGTGCGTGTTGCATTCTGGCTGTTCTGCCTATAAGCATAGGTTGTCAGCCGTAGGTCTCACCAAGGTGCAAGAACTTCGCAATGGAACCAGCTCCCGTAAGCCCTGCAGGCATACCAATACCTCACTCAACAACTGAGGAGGCGACTTCACTTCCGGTCAGGAACATAGCACGGATCAGCTGGCCTCCCCGAGAGGGTGAAGCTACTATACCGTTGACTGAAAGGTCGCTGGCATTGCTGGGAATGGACGACCCAAGAAGACGAATGGTAGGTGCGATTTCAGAATGGGGTTATGTTGATACACCATCCCCCGCACACGCACCTCTAGCGGGTCGCCAGCAGCTGCAACTTCGCTGCTTTATTCGCCCAATGAGATTTCGCAAGTGTCGAACTTCTACCACAACCAAGTTCTAGCACCGACCCTCAGCCAACAGGTCCCCGTACAGACTGACGCAGGATTGCCGCGGAAGTCGAAGCTAGGCATTCGGCAAGGATGAATGAAAGAAATGAGCAATGTAGGGAGCAGCTTGCCAGGCTTCAGCATGAGGCAATATCACGTGCGTCAAAACTCAGACGTGAGTTTCTTCAAGCCGAGACCCGTCTTCAACATCAGGAAGAGGCAGTCCGAGCAGCCGGCGAAAGCATGGCTAACAAGCATTCCGGTGAAGTTTCTCAGATGCGTAGAGAAGCCATGGATGTGAAGATCAAGCTTCACCAAGCCGAAACAACCGTCAACGAGGTTGTGCATCATGCTGAAAGAAAGCTTGCTGCTAAGGCACAAGCTCAAAGTGCTGCCGATTCCATTTTAGGTCAGCTCAATCGACTGAGGTCTGAAATGACAGAGTTTCTGAAGATTCATCAAGCCCAAAGTAGCAATATGTCACGACTGGAGCGCGACAACGCCGAGTTGAGAAATCGCTTGCTGGAAGCAGGATTTCCTGTGGCCTCCCAATGCCTCACAACTCACGGGGCATGTGACTCCAGCGTTCCATGGAACTGCCACGCCCCCCGGAATGGGCGGCATCAATGACGGTGGTCCACCGGATGATGATGACCCTGACGATGATGACGATAGTGACGGTGATCACAAGAAGAAGAAAAAGATGATAAGAAAAATAAGAAGAAGCGCGATTCATCAAGCTCTTCTTCATCGTCCATAGGATGTGCTGAAAATGCTGAAGCAGGTGTCTAAGTCCAAAAAGGAGAAGGACGAAGGTACGGATGAGGAAGAGAAGAGAGGAAGGACCCGAGCCCCAAAGGAGGCTGAGAAGGTGGTGTTCCCGAAGTTTCCACAGCCAAAGACTTACAGAAACTGGCGACTCCGTGTTAGAGAGGCCGTTGTGGCCGCGTCCGACCGTCCGAACGAGTCTTTCGAATGGCTCTCCGAGGTATGGAATGAGACTACCACGGAGGAGATGCTTCGTGACCCTGGCGGGTTCACAACTCTTGACGCAAAGATCCTTTCCGCTATCACGACTGTTCTGGAGGGCGATTTCGTTCGACAGATAGACACGTTCAAAGAACGAGAGGGGAATGAGAATCGTCTTGTTCGAGGTAAGCAGGTCTTGTGGACGCTCGACGCCTATCTAGCCACTAATGCACGATATGGAAGATTAACGGCAATCTCGTGCAATTCATTCGCAACTGGGACATTGTTCTTTCAGGGATGAAGGAGACTCCCGCGGACGACGTCCTGGAACCCCTCTTCCATCGCCAAGTCAAGCAAGCGAAGTCGCTTTCTCACGACATAGCAATCTATGAACGGGCACTCGATGGATCAACGGAGAAGTCGTTCGACTTTCTGTATGCAACTGCTAACAGCACATCAATGCCCAGCTGCTCGAACGCAACCGGGAGCGAATCGCCAAGCAGGCGGCTGCCGGAATGCCTTCTGCACCCGCGCGAACAGTGTAAGTACAAACATCAGATGCCGCAGAAGCCACGTGGCAGGACCCCTAGTGCTGGTGGTAAAGGAAAGGGTCGTTGTCGGTCGCCCTCGGGAAGGGGGAGCCCTTCTCCAGGTCGTGTCAATGTTGATTGTAAGTTCTTCAACCATTAGCAACCGTCCAGTATAGTAACTCCAAACAATTTCTAGGCTGCAGCATGCCTGGAAGCCCTGAAAGGTGGAGCACCTGCTTCGCAATCTCGCCCAGGCGCAAGAAGACGACTGTCTTCTGGCAAGGTATCAGAAGTTATTGTCAGGAGCCCTCAGCTCTAGCTTCTACAATGGCTAGACCTCCAAACCACGAAACTGACCTTAATCACTGTAGGAGCCCAGGAGCCTAATAGATAAAATGCATTATCCGAAATCTTTTCGAGCCTGATGTCTTGAAGGCATACTGCCGATTTCGCTCGCCGCCTTTCGTCTGCCTCTACAGATGCCCATACGTGCAACCAATCTAGTGTTTAGGTTTAGGGCACTGAAAGCCGAGGCAGCATCTGTATGGAGTCGGGCTGTGATATCGTCACACGCTGTGGACACGTGTTTCACCGTGTGCCTGGGCTTTGACTGAGTCTTATCGAGATGTAAGTTTCAGTATGCTGGAGTCTTGACATGTCTTAACATAGCACGAACCATTCATTAACCTTATATATATATATGTCTCCTGGAGACGATCCACACTCAATGCCTGTTCGCTTCACTCTCTTAGCAGGGCCTCTAGCTTGTACTGCAGTGACACCCCAGCAACAAATGCTTCTTGAAGTGGCCACCTGCGCAACTCGAAATCAGACAGGCTTTGCCGCGATCGTAGCAAAAGTTCCGGGCGCTCAGCCAACCTCGGATAATGTAGGAGCCCCAAGAATAAGAATAGGGTTTGGGGTATATTATACTGTGATTGCATAGGGGCGACAGGGGGAGCAATATTTCTAATTTATTTCGACCCGTCTATCGGCTTGTCGATGCAGTCACGAGATTCTTGAAGCTGTTTGCGAATTGGTTGCGGCTTTGGAGCCCAGAGTGGTGCCCGAAACCCTAAACCCTGGCCCCAAACTCTAAACAATTAATTTCTTCCGCCCTTGTCGTCGGAGCTCATCAAATGGCTTCCGAGTGATCAGTAACTGGCCACGGTGATGTGATCATATCGTCTACGCTCGATGCTCCCCGTGCCGTCTGTAAGTAGCCCTACTACAGCTTTTTACTCACTGTCAGTCCATGTTATTACTGCTACTGTTAGGTTGTCCGTCATGCTTACTAACGACGAATGTCGCGCGTTGATCCTTGCTACCAAGACCGTGAACAGCATCAACCTTCCCAGCTGTTCTTCTCATCGCTACTCGCACGGTACTTGCTACTGCCTGCACCAAGCCTAAACTGCCCAGCTGCTAGGTATTCTTTCAAGTAGTGTTTTTGCTTTTTCGGAATCATGTGCTCGTCTCCAAGGTTCTCAAAAAAATTGTGTCTGCCGCCATTCTTCTCAGGGGAGTACGGTGCTGTAGGGGTTTCGTACTGGGTTTCTACACCAATCTACGCCCTACTTCTAATTGTTTCAAGGAGCCCTTAAAAGGGAGCCTATCCCCTGAACCCTAAACTCGAAACACTAAACCCTGCATTAAACACCAAGGGCTGCATCGAAGCGGCCCTTCGCCAACTCGGCCAAGGAAGCGCCTCTAAGCATCCAGCGAGGCTTTGTGGCTTAGGATGTTAGGGTTTTAGGTCTTGGGCTTTAGGGTTCACGACTTATTCAGGCCAGGCTGCACCCAACATGTCTGCTGCAAGACAAAGGGTTGAAGGGTTTAGCCCGGCCTGAAGGCAAAAAAGGTTTAAAGGTTTGCTACTCTGGAGTTTAAATGTTAGGGTTCAGGCCTTGAGAACTCCTGTCTGATGACGATGTGGTTTGCTGGTGGTGCATCGTGTTCAGAGTGTGGGGTTTGAAGCTTCGTCGTCAGTGGTGGTGTGGCCTGATTTCCGGGCATTGCTAAGTCTGGTTTGCAAAGGTCAATCCGGATATGCTGGCACTGTGCCTGTAGTCGAAGTAGTCGGTCCAGTGGTCATGAAGCCTTGCCTGCCCTGTGCGAGTTTGAAAGTCAACCACAAAAAACCCGAAACGGCAATCTTCGGAGAAAGGCCCACTGCACATTGAATACACTAAAAGCTTGGACCCTTCAAAGGTTCCGGATTGTGCCCTCTTTGCCGTGGCCCCATCAAGAAGTCGGAGCTTTTGGAGAAGCCTGCAGCTTCGCGGCTCCATGTTAAGTAAGGCCCCGATTTAAATTTCACGTTCGAAAAGGGCCTACGCCGGCACTTTCATTGTTTACAGGGGTGTGCATTGGGCTGTGCGCCTCATGGATAGGGATAGTTGTAAGTCGGCTTGCATATAGCAATTATGGCATAGCTCGGCAATTGCATGTTTACGGGTTCTTATGTACATAGGACGTAGGAAGCCCAAACCCTTAAATACAAACACATGTCGGTTGTATTCCGTCGTGGGGGTAGGCGTTGCAAGGCAAGACGTCTCATTGAAGCTTGACTGAGTAGTTCACTAGTTGTCACGGATGAGCATAGTGACAACTCCTTTGCTCTCCCCATGACATACGTACTTTCCCGCGAATGTGCCTGTGTATATGATGTACGTCCGGCTTAGGTCCATGGCATGGTCTCTGCTTCAGAAGCCCTCATCTTCGGGTAACCCGTGTATTCCGACGGGACTGCTTTCTCGAGGCCCTTCCAGTGCGCCCAGGCCCCAAACGAAGGCGAAGCCGAAGTTGGTACTGAATTCCGTACAGGTGTGGCCGAAGTAGGGCTCAGGAAGAAGTCTCACAACTGGCGATTGCTTAGAGGCCCACGGCATTCATGTTTAGCCTTACATGCCCGGTACGGCCTAAATGGCTAGCTGGGTATCGTACACTCGTTTACGTTTAGTGTGGCCGGCTTCGTCAATCAGGGTTTTGCTCAGGGATACCGCCATTGATTCAGGACTTGTAGGTTCCCTCTTCGGATGGAGCCCTGCGTATTTTGAACATGTAGAGAAGGACGACTGCCTTTCGAGATCCTTTAAGGTGTCTGGGTACCCAGCAAGAAGTTCAAGAATCGAACAGCCTTGAAGCCCTGAGCCTTAGAGCCCCTAGTCCTACTTATCGGATCATGGGGCGTAGTACATAGGCTTATGAGTGAGGTAGTCATCCCTATAACCACTTATTACCCCCCCCCCCCCACCCCGCCCCCCACCCCAATAGAGGTAATCAGAACCTGATCCTTCCAGCGAGGCCTTCTTTTCAACGGAGAGGCTCAAAGAAGATGGTGGCAAAGTGACACACCTAGGGCCTTGCCCCTTCAACTGATGTGGACATTGTGACGGTACAATCTTCAAGTCCTGTTGAGAGCCGCCTTTGAATCTTTCTGCATGGGGTTCTTTGACCCTATACCTTTTGTCGGAGTGTGAGCACCGAAGCCGTAACCCCGACCCTTGAAGCCTTTACCCCAAACTTGTCTGCTCTTCCTTGCGAAGTAGGAAGCAACCAGAAACCACAAAGGAGTTGGAGGTGGTAGAGGGAGACGACGACAGTGACATCCATGCGGGCGCAAGTGCCAAGATCAAGGTCTGGAGCCAGGGTTTTCAGGGTGTAGGGGCTCATCAAGGCCGGGATTCGGAGAGATGTAGATAGGATTTCGTGTCCGACCGTCATTATGTTACTTGGACCCCTTTCTAAAGAAGGATCCGCGTATCTTGATAAAGTCTTAGTCGGTGTTCTTCGGCTTGATAGGATCCTGATGGATGTGCTTTTGCAGGTCCTCTAGCATGTAGGGCCTGCATGGAGATTCATGGGCACATACGGTACGATTGCATGTCGGTACGAACATGCAATGCCGCAGACTCCGGCGAACTCTGCACGAGAGTTGTGAGCAGGATGCAAGACTTGGGACTGAACATTGATGTTAACGATCACGTAGCTTCAACAGTGTCCTCATAAGGGCGTGCACGGCTCACGGGTTAAATGTTTGCGATAGATGCCGTCACCATGCGCGCAAACACCTTGGTACCACGAATACTCTGCGTGGAACCGAAAAGTACAAGACGTGCCTGTAAACACAAAACCCCTAAACCTTAAAACTTATGAGGCCTGTTACAAGTTTCTATGCTTCCGATTGCCAAGGTGTCCTGCAAAGTCTGACGCTGTTCTTGGAAGAAGGGGTTCAGGACTTTGAGGTTTTGGGTGTGCCTAGTATCCGGGTATTTTGGAGGTTTAGGGTTTAGGGTCACTGGAAGGCTGTGCTGGCCTTTCTGGTGGAGAATGTCTTCAGCAAGTCGCTTGGCTGCTGCTGAAACCTTCATCTCACACTTTGAGTTTGAGGCATTGCTGTCCGCAGCAACGAGAACCGCAAAAGCTGTGGCGTGGCAATCATAATCATAGTCAGAGAGTAGATACAGCAACACGAATACTTCATGCAAGGAATGGGGAGAACGCCTGCAACACTGATCATGGAAAGCGATGTGTCACACTCCCAAAGGTCCTTGGCCAAGTTGCACTGCATCCTTTACTCATCCAAAACCACCCCATAGTTTGTTAAATTTCTGCGGCGAATTGGAATCATCAAGCTCTTAAAAACTGAGCGGGTTTGAGGCTTGCGCCTTGCAGTTCGCATAGGGTTCAGGGTTCAAGGCTCATGGGTGCAATGCTTCTGTGCTTTGTGGTTCAAGGGTGCAGGGCTTGAGGTTTGGGGGTTTGAGGACTAGTCATAGATACCGTTTGTGTGGTGTTCTCACCAAGTATTTAGTGTTGTATTTGTAGGGCTGTTGGTTCATGTATTGTAAGTAATTTAGATGCTACAAGACATAGCACAATATCATACTCGAAAAAACGATACAATATACAAATATAGTTATAGATACCGTTTTTGTGTTGCTTTCACCAAGTGTTGAGTGATTTTTTGTGGGTTTACAGGCTCGCATGTTGTATGTCATAATTTGGATGTTGTCAATCATAGCACGGTATCATATCCGGGTATAGAACGTGGGATAGTATGATAACCGAAATCGTAAACAATATAATCTAAAGTATAATGATGGGTAGCCGTTTCTTGTGTTCCTTTCACCAGGTTTTAAGTGTTCTATCTGTAGGTTCACAGGCTCACATGCATTGTTTTATAACTTGGTTTGTATGAAGCGTAGCATGACACCATATCTGAGTACCGAGCGTATGACAAGACTAAATCCGAAACGGCACACAATAAGACATATAAATATAATCATGGATACAGTTTGTGTGGTCCTTTCATCAAGCATTTAGTGTTTTATGTGTGGGTGTAGGGGTTCAATGGTGCAAGGCACGGCACAATACTATAGTAGCTTCGCTAGCATAACACAAAAAGTTTAATACTCTCGTTGGTGCTGACGTTGTGAGTAATACTATGCATACACATACACACTATAACAGAATATTCACTACAAAATACTATAGTTCTTAAGACCTCATTAAGGCTTGTGGTGAAATAAATAGATAAAGGTGATATACTGAATGGAATAATCAGGCCCCTGTGAGTTACACGATGAACAAAGTGAAGCAGTGAACGAACACAGGGCGCCCACGGACTCATTCCACTTCTCATCTCCTCTTTGGTCTTATTACATTATTTCCTCCCTCTCTTTCTCCTTTCCATTCACTCCGCCTAACATTACTAATCTCCGGTGAAAAGATGAATGAACCGTTAGTCTGTCTTCCCCCATTCCCCTCACGGTCCATTTCATGCATGACATTGGGATACGCTCACATAGCCCACTCAATATCTAATGTCATGAATGAATTGTGTCTGTGAGACAAATGTAACGGGCGAACAGATGAAGCAGTGAATGAAATGCGAGGGTGAATGAAGGCCAGGATGAGAGCAGAAGGGCCTTTGTACGTAATTTCCCATGTCGTTCATCATGAGCTTACCGCCGCTCTGCTCATATGTGTGAGGAACACATTCATTAAATAAGAGACGAGCTCATGAAGGACTGGGAAGGAATGAGGGACGCGTGCCTTCCTCCTCCATTACCTTCACTTCGTCTTTCACCCACAGTTTACCTTCACTTAATTGTTAATAGTGGAGCGAAGCCAGGTGATGTAGTGAAAGCAGAGAGCGAATCACATGGTCTCTTCACGCCTCATTCCCATTGTCCTTTCTTCTTCCACTCGCATATTAAGAACGGTTGACTCACTTTTGTCGTCCCACTTTTAAGATGCAGTGAAGGGGAGTGGGGAAGGGAATGGGACCTGCTAGCCTGGGGCTGACAGCGGTTAACTCGCGGCCACCAAACTAATCCTTGATAGGGACATCTTGTCCCTGTCTTCTTCCGTTCCTCACTTCACTTTTCCCTTGTGTTTCACTCGCCTTTCACAAAAAGAAAGACGTGTGAAACACGAGCAGAAGCAGTGAGAGGAATAAGGAAGAGCCCAGAGACGGTACCAAAGATGTAATGAATGAAGCCTGTTACCCGTTCCCAACCCTTTCGCCTTTGCTTTCACCTGCAGTTTTATGGTTTAATGGAAACTATTAACGGGCCACGAGAACACGGACACCTTTCTACCTTGATTTGCGGGTGCCTCACCATCCATTCATCATTCATTCCACTGGGCTCCATTCGTTCCATCACTTGGAAACCACAGATAAAACCATTAAAAGGAAGAGGAACAACACGACTTGGAGCTGAATGCGATTCGGCTTATTCAATGTATGAGGACTGCGATGTCGTCAGCACCAACCATGAACTGATCCATATGTTCATCTGTTCTAGCACTGTTTGTGCATACACTCGTATCGAACCAACACCGGCATGAATGCTGTAAATGCAAGGAGAATGCGATAGTTTGATGAGTTTTAGTTTCAACTCTTCTTCCACAGGCACTTCCAAACTTCCTACGGAATATCGAGGCTGCGTGATATAGAGGCTAGGCAAAGTGTAGTAGAAATACAAAGCTGGTTAAATAGACTCTAAAGGTATTGGGCTCATATACATACATTCATACATTCATACATTCGTACATTCATACATACATAGGGCTCATGGTGTGAATCGACGGACAGACATTTCGGGACATGTGCACGTGAGGCGGGTTTCTCGATTGGGAAACTCCAGAAAGCCACCAAATTCGAACCCACAGCTTCTCCGCCAAGTTTACACCTTCAACCTGGGCTCTAGAAAGCCATTCCAAACCCTACCTGTTGCCGAAAAGACCTACCTTTCTAGGGTTCCTTTTTGTGGTTTCTCTTTGTGGTTCCTCAAAAGGGTAGGTTTTTAAAGCTTGCACGAAAACCCGAGCATGAAGCTGAGGAGCGACGAGCACCTGCAAAAGCCGCACAAGGCTTGGAGAGGGGCTGCTACTAAAGTGGGCCTAAATAATTATCAAGACTATGTTTTGTGGGGTCCTTATTTAATTTAAAGAACAATATGCCCCCAAAAGTCTGCTAAAATTATCTAGGCGTTGCTATCGACCCGCCCGCATCGCAGGTTTCCGTCGGTTCGGGCCTGCCCCAATGCTTGAAGTAGTAATGGAAGTTGTCGTAGAAGTCGAAGTAGCAGCATGGATGAGGAGACAATGCCAGAGGGGCAGTAGGAGTACATATAGCAGCAGCCATAGTGCAGTAAGCCTCGCAAGCCCCAAGTCCCGAAGCAGTGGCTTCAATGTAGCAGCCTAATGTTATGCCGCAGGGTTCCAAATAATGAATTTGGGCCCTTTGACTAGTGTTAAAGCCATGTCGTGAGAAGCTCGTTGGGATATGCAGCTGGAGAGTAGCCTCGGAAGGTCAATGACACAGCCATGTGCAGAAATTCCGTCCAACCTCAAGCCCAAATCTGGCAAAAAAAGCTTTGAAGCCAATTGTCAAACCCTTATTAAGCCTTGTAGATCCCAAGCCCAAACCTGAAAACACTAAACCTTAACCCTACCTTGAACTGAACTCCGGTAACTTCGTACCTTTGGGTTTAGGTTGAACTACTGTTCGCAGGGCCGCAGGGTCCCTTTCTCAGGATTCACCTGCTTTCTTGTAGTGTAATGGTGCCTGCATCAGTCAAGACAGTGCGCACAAGTTTGTGGAGAGTTCAATTCAAAATTTAGGCTCCAGACTGTGGAGGACTGTGTTGGTGGAATTTCTGCAGCAACACTCGTAGTCGCCCAACTTGTTCTTACTTGTCGCGAAGTCCTGGATGTGGGTGTGACCGCAGTGAGTGTACATACCGGGCCTCGCTCAGTCTCTTATATAATTGTTGTCGTTGTGACTTCATTTCACGGAGACCCAAACCGAGCTCCCAACCTGCAGTGCAGTCAAGGCGGTGGTGTTCTCCCAGTTTACCAACATGCTGAACCTGGTGCAAGCAGCACCTTGCATGGACCTCAAACAGATTGCTAGCCAGAAGGCATGGCAATACAACCCTCAAGTTATCAATGTTGCAGGCCTGCATCTCTCCCACTCCCTCGCTCGCTCGCTCTATCTATGTATATATATATATAGATCTCTCTCTCTCTCTCTTTCTCTCTCTCTCTCTCTCTCTCTCTCTCTCTCCATATCTATGCACACGCACATACACACACGCACACATGTCTCCATATCTATCCCTCCAACTCTCAGCCTCCAGCCCTCCACAGCATACTTTGCGCTGTGCTGCTTGCTGCTGCCTCTCTGCTACTTCGAGCAGCCCTCAGCCCTTCCTTGCTGAGTAAGCGTGTGTATTACATTATTATATAGATGTATATACTGTGTATAGAGAGAGATACAATCTATCCATCTATCTATCTATCTATCTATCTATCTATCTATATGTGTGTGTGTGTGTGCGTATGTGTAGATATCGAAATCCCTCACAGCTTAGGAACTCCTCCGGCGGAATCTGCCTTTCGTCCGTTTAGACGGCTCCCTGAAGCACGAGCAGCGCGTGCAGGCTCAGGGTTCAGGGTTTCTTTGTGGTGTTTAAGAGTTTACGTGTTTAGGGATGGAGTTTAGGGCCTGGGTCCTCGGTCCTCTGGGGTTTCGTGTATCTCCAGCTTCTCTTCATGGTTTTCGGGGCTTTTTGCCTAAAGCCGCAAGTAAATGCCCCGCTCACAGCTAGGCGTGTAGAGAGTTCTGTAGCTGTTGCATGCGTTCCAATGTAGTATTCCTGGTTTCAAGGCTTTGGAGTAGCACATGACAGGCCGAGCCGTCGTGCCTGGTGCATGGTTTACCAAACTGGACAAACCTTACATCTCAGGCCTTGTGCACGTGGGCCGTTATTTGCAGGAAACTCACGACCCTCCCACACAAAAAAAACGAAAGAAGCTCCTGACCATCAACACCTTTGTGACAAAACCTCCATGTGGGATCAGACTGTTTCGACAGCCTGGATCTCATCAGGCGCAGCAGAGCTTCGCGGGGCATGGGCATATTCAGGCCGGCGATCGGTGTGTAGGGTTTGAGGTAATTAGTAGATTATAACTTCAAGAGGTTTTGGTTAGTAGATTATCGCATAATTATATTGTGGTATGAAGGCAGATGGCTCGATTTGCAAAGCGTTCGTCTTTGTGTTGTTTCAGCGTCGAGGCCGGGGTTCCCGCGTGCTTTGGCGTTCAGGGTTTGTGGAGTGCCAGGCGAGGTAAGGTAGGGGTGTCAATAATTACCTATACTATTCTGGGGTTCCTCATTATAATACTATTTTAGTATAGCCCAAAACCCTATTCTTGTTTTTAAGGCTCCTACAGTAACTTCATCCATTGCAAGCCTCGACCAAACCCTTCCCAAGCCTGCTTATGAATGCTGATGGTTAGGCCTTCAAGTGCAAGGGGGACGATAGGACACGAAAGTGATGGTACTCGTTTGCTGTTGTCAGTCCCAAGAAGTTTCCTTTTCTGTGAATTTACGCAGGCTGGGCTTTCTTCCCGTTCTCTTCTTACGACGGCGGGTTTAGTATGGATGCCTTCGCCCCCAGAGTCCTAGAGCTTCAGAGCCAGCAGAGGTCATGCTTTGCAGCCTGAAGGCAGCTGGCACAGGTCTGGGTCGCGATCTTCTTGATGGATTGGGGCTTTCTGGGATTGAGTTGCATTTCTGGTTGAAGCTGCGAGTGGTTGACTGCAGTATCTTTTCTGGCGGCTTTCTTCTGCATTCGGAACGATTTCAGAGCACTGAGGCAGAAGCAGCTATTCTGCAATGTGGGATGTCGGAGCGATTATCCACGGTAGTAGTTCGTCGCATTTCGTAGCCTGCACTTTGTCACGCCTTGCCCAGCAGTAGGCGTGAGCCAGAGCCCATACATAATGTGCGGTTAAACAATGTCCGCAGGTCGATCTCGGAGTGATTCCGCAGAGGGTCTAGACCTTTTCCGGAGGTTGCATTGGCTTTTTCTTTTTCCGCGGCAAGCACGATTCAACGCAGATGTTGGAACGATATCCCATGTTAAAGTCCCGGATTTTGCCGAAGCATACTGTAATCTCTGCGGATGTCTCTGTCTAGAACCCTTGGCATCTTGTAATCATGTGTAAAATTCCGCCCCCGCAGTGCTGACCTTTGCATAAACTGTTACCACTACCCTAAACCCAGCGACATAATTATTGGATGCTGTGGTTCGTAGGGGCTTTCCCTGCAGGAACGTAGTGCATTCGCTTCGATCCGGGAATGCTGCACAGAAGCATGCAAGATGGAATCTCTGAACAGAAGAGGTGGCATGCAAACGGGAGTGCAAAAGCTCCAAATGAATTGGCCCAAGGTCGGTTTCTTTGTCCATTATAGGCAGCCAAATCAAACGTCGAAAGACATCGCCCCAATAGCCCAAATGCTGAACCCTAAACCCGAAAACTGCAGGTTTGAATCTCACTTCGGCAGACTTCGTACTTCTGATCGACCCGCGGCACGGCCAGAAACTTCAGCACCTTCAAGGTCTCGCTTGGCTGCTTCGCAAAGGTTTCAGAAAGTTCCAGCGGTAGGGCTTCCGGTTTGGGGTTTTGGGGTTTTGGGTGTAGGGCTTGGGGTTTGGGGTTTAGGGTTTAGGGTTCAGGGTTTAGGGTTTAGGCTTCAGGTTTTAGGGTTTAGGGCTTAGGGTTTAGGGCTTAGGGTTTTGGTGTTTGGATATCTGGACTTGTGGGTTTAGATGTTCGGGGCTCCCTTGGCTCGACTCTTGATGGCTCTAATCCGTCTTAGCCACAGGGTCCATGTACCCAAATAGTATATACTTTGGCCCCAAAGTGCTTATATAGGGACTACTTCAAGGCCAAATTATATACTATTTGGGCACATAGACCCAGGGGGTTTCTGATCCATAAGTATACCGCGCGTCTTTTGCTGGCAGAGTGTCAGGACTGTAGTAGGCCGGAGCCTGCTTGCCGGGTTTGTGTTTCAATTTTAAAGCTGCTGCGGTGTTCGGGCTTATACATACATATCTGACTTGCACATATAGATATATATATATACACACATACAGACAGACAGACAGAGAGACAGACAGACAGACACATATACACACGTACAAATACCAAGGTAAATATATGCATGGTTACGTAGGCACATGAGTACATGCATGCATGCACCTTGTCGTATGGACGACAAGATTTGCTCACTTAGGGTTGTTTTCTGCATCGTCTGTGCTTCATAACCCTGGTGACACATGCCTCGGCCAGACAGCGCTTCGGATTTTGCCTTTAACGCCCCTGTATTAAGTGAGGCCCAGTAATTATGGGTCTGCCGAGGTGGTGGAATCCTGCCGTGGAGGAGTGTGCTGGAATCTTTGGGGAGCTGGTCTGTAGAACGCAGGATCCAAAATTTGTAGGGATCATAAAGATGCTCCCGAAACGATGGAACGGCACGGACGAGTTCGCGATTGCTGCGGGTTTGAAGCTTGCTAGCACCATGTCAACTTAGTGTGGACGAACAGTAAGTTGGTCAGTGCTTGAGCATTTGAGTCTTGACTTCCCAGAAGCTCTGCATGAATGGTCTGTTTATATATATATATATGTATTATATGTATATATGTATATATATATATCTTTCTCTCTGTCTCTCTTCGTTTTTCGTTTGAGCGTTGCGACCTAAGGTAGAGCACAAGAGAATACTGCTCAAACTGTGCGAGGGAGCTGGTGTGTCCCCTTGCGCCTGAACTGTTCACAACTTGAGCTTCGCGCGGTCTTGGATGCTGTAGCCTCAGGCTCAAGGACGATGCAGTAGCAAAGGTTTTGGTTCTTTCGGCTTCATCCCATATAGCCGCAACATGTAGAGGCATGTAACCATATATGCTGTACGTTCTGTAACAGTGACAGCGTCCACAAGGGACAGGCATACGTAGGTGCGAAGGCACAGATACTCGTCCGAGCCATGGGTGCCGCGTTGTGCCGCCCCCGTTGTGAGGAAGCTGCCGGCTTCGTGCTGGAAGTACCTGCATGTGCCTCTGCGTTTCGCCGAATAAGTGTGCGTGATGCTGACGTCCAGTCAACCGTACATGAATGTCGGTATCCTCTTTGGGCCGTTAAAGTCTCGGACTTCCTGCAAATGAGCGGTAAACCTCAAGCCCATAGCGTTTTGCTGGAGAGGGGCTTGCTATACAAGTGGTTCCCAGGCATGTTCTTGATTTTCGTCTCGCATCAGTGGCTGAGCAAAGAACATCCGGACCCGGAAGGACAGCAAATGGAAGTTCTTCAGAAGGCAATTCGAGGGGTCATCGGTGGCTCACTGCAGGTGCACGAGGACATAGCCTGCCGCACAGCAGACAACAGCATCTCAGCAAGCATACGCCAGCAGATTGCCGCAGGCTATATCTTTCTCGACTGGTTCGCAATCCCACAAATTACAGTGCGAGAAGAAGGGGTGAACGAAGAGACGACGAAGACGGATGCAGCTTTGGCGGTTCAAAGCATTCCAGCCTATGTTGAGCTCTCGAATATGTTTATCGCGTTGGTCCCGGAGCTGACGCACAAAGACTCGAAGCTCTTGGCGAATTATTCAACGTGGCTTTCCCGAGGGTGGCTGGTCTCTGTTCAGAACTGGCATTTACAAAAGGGTAGGATTTGGGCTCTAAGGGTCTACGACGGTCTGGGGGAAAGGCTTAAAGGTAGAGGCATCCGGCCTAGCCCTGCCCCTGCGGCTGTTTCTTTGTAAGCCTGCCCGATGCAAACGTTCAGGTGGTGTCGCGCTGAACTGTGGTGTCGCTTATTGTCAAACAAAACCGACACCACGGTCATTGTCGTCTACTCAAACGTGCAGGCCGAGTTCATGTATCCATTAGATTGGCAGAGCAACAGCATCCCAGACGAGTTTCAGCAGGATTTGGGCTTAGGGTTGCAGGGCTTCGGATGCAGGTAGCTTGGGTTTGGTTTTCAAGACTTCTTGTTTTGACAACGGGAGAACCGCCCGTCTTCACGGCATACCAGCAGCAGGTGCTGGTCATAGTAGTGGTAATTAAAGTTTCAGTATGAGAAAGGAGGAAGGGGGAGGTAACCAGGACTAGGACGGGATGAGTGCAAGTGGTGGTGTTGGTGGTGGTGCTATTCGTAAAGTGCTGGTCATAGTAGTGGTAACTAACGTTTCAGTATGAGAAAGGAGGAAGGG
>CAJNJA010089808.1:5272-19599 GCA_905231915.1 Symbiodinium necroappetens
ATACACATACATACAGGCATACACATATATGTATATGTCTGTGTGTGTGTGTTAGTTCTGCACGGGGATCTCGGGCTCAGTAGATCGTGGATCTAGCATATTGAGTGCTTAGTACATGGTAGGTAGAGGGCTTCAGAGTTTTTGGGGTGTTGGGCTTAGGGTTTAGAGAATTCAGCTTAGGGTTTCTTTCGGGATTCACGGTCTAGGGTTTAGGGCTTTAAGGCTTTAGGGTTTAGGGTTTAGGGTGGTTTTCCCTTCAGGGCTTGTGAGATCTAGAGACTTGAGTTTTAGTCCATCTATTTCTGTGATGGTTTTGAGAGTGCTTACAGAGACTGAGACAACCGACCCTTGGTTCGTGTCATCGAAGCTTCATTCGCTTGACGAGGTTTGTTGTACATACTTTCAGTAGCTATCTCAATCTGGGGGGTTGATTTGTGGGGGAGCCCAGCTTGGGCTCTTATGATATATGTTGCTGGATGTCGTAGAAGCTTCGGAAATTTCGCACAATTCGGGAATGATGTTGTTCGTGGTCGGACGGGTTGCCTATCAAGGTGAACTGTGTTGACGTAGGGGTCCAGCTGTTTTCTTTTTCATTCAAGGTTCCTGAGCAAGTCTATGCTGCGACATGCCTCAAGCCGTGATCAACTGGTAGCTGAACGGCTGTAGCTTCGGTATTTCTCGAAGACATGCTTAGAACGGCTTTGTTGCGGAGTTCTACTCCTTCAACCCGAAAATGCTGCCCTAAAGCCCTAAACCCTAAACCGTAAACCCCGACCCGAAATGAGAAGCAAGGCCCTGGAGAGGAGGCCGCGACGTCGCATCAAGGGTGGGCTGCCGCCTGCGGCGCAGCTCAGGTACCTTCCCCTGGAAGCTAAATGAAGTGGTGAGCCCTACATTATTAGGGTTTAGGGCTTTAGGGGTTTAGGGTTTAGGGTTTTAAACCCATCCTAAACCCTGCAAGTAGGTTGCTGGGCTTCTAAGGCTCGTTGGCTTAAATGATGTTGTGCCTAGCTTAAGGGCGAAGTGACAACTGCTAGGGGCCTGCAAGTGTTCGGGCTTCGTGGGATGAGGGTTATGGGCTCAGTTGTGGAGGGTGCCAGATTGTCTATGTGGTACTTTGAACCTGAAATGAAACCTTGCCTGCAGATTGCCCGGAAAGTTTTGTTTTTTGCATCCTGTCGCGTCGTCGATGCAAAGGATCATGGAGTGGGGCACGGTTGTAGCGTATCTGAGGCAGCTAAGCTAAAGCCCAAGTCTCTGACAATTTCGCATGCGAACAGGGAAGAATCAGAAACCTAAACTATACCTGTAACCGAAATAAGACCTACCTTTTTTGTAAGGAGCTATATATAGAAACCATAATAAGGAACCCTACAATGGCAGGTCTTTCCGGCGACAAAAAATGCAACGAAGGCCGAGAACCATGAAGCTGAGAGCCTAACGCCCCAAACGCTGACTCCCCTCCTCGGAGAAGCTGAAGGATTCTTCGAAGCCTACATCCCGAACGCTCCCAAACCCTTCAAGCCCCGAATGGATTTTAGGCTTTAGGGGTTAGGGTTGTTTAGGATCAGGCCTTACTTGGAAGCCTGTTAGGGTGTAGAGCATTCTTCTAGAGCACTTGAACTACAACTTCAATTGCTGCCGACCCCACTAACAGTCAAATCAAGGTTCCTCATATCTCACACAGGCAGTACTGAGCACCAGGATTTGAGGGCCCAGGGGATGAAATCTATAGCAGCCCTTAGCACCAGAAAACGCAATCAGGAGCACCAAAGTTTCGCACCAGAAAAAGGTCAATCATGAGCGCAAAGTTTTGCACCAGAAAAAGCACAATCATGAGCACAAAATTTAGCACCAGAAAATTGCGTGTTTTGCTGGTGTGTTTTGTGTTGTGCTTCGGTTTGTGGTGACTGTTCCTAGGGCGGGCGACATTTTTAAAACTACAGCTCTAAAAAAGGCCCTCCTCCTCCGAGCCCTGAGCCTCGTGAAGGATGACAAGAAGAGCCCGAAAGATAGCAGCTTCCTGGGCGCCTCCGCTGGGAGTTTTGGCGTAAGGCTTTGTTTTCGGGTTGTGGTTTAGGATCAGAAAGGATCACTTAAAACTTGAAGCATCTTTACGGCGCACCGGTTCCAGGATTCAGGGTGAGACTTGAGATTCGGGGCTCGAGGTCTAGGTCTAGAACTCAGGGTGCAAACTGAAAGTTGGGGCTTGGCGATGTTAGGGTCTATCGGGGCCAGGCCGTAAAATTGAATCTTGGGTCTTGAGGTTCCTTGAAATTTAGGGGTTGGAGATTTAGGATCGAGGGCCCAAGGTAAGAAATCCCAGTGTTGTGACCGGGGGTCGTCGAACGCCGGGGGTTTGGAAACTGCAGAGGTTCGTGCACGGGATCTGAGAGTTCGGAGAGGGGCACAATGAATGTGTGTGTGTGTGTATATACATATATATATATCTATATAGATACACACACACACATACATATATATATATATATGGACCCCCCATGATCTATCCCTCCCATGATCTACCTCGGCCTCCTTTCCGTTGTAAATACCGTCAAAACCTTCTCTTGGGAGGGATTCCTGTTTCGCATAACTTCTCATGGATGATCGCAAGTCATGCCTCTTTACAACGTCGTGCATACACCCATGTCCGCGTTATTATTAATATGCCTGTCCTCGAAAGCAAGAAAGATTTGAAAAGCCCATACGATACGATACGACGGAAGCCAAATCCATCCCAGTCCCTGATCCTCAAAATCTTCAACCTTCAAGCCTGAAAAGCACCGAAACCCTGAAAAAAATGAATGCCTGCAACTTTCGACCCAGACTGGGCCCTAACCCTAAAACCCACAACCCCAGGCTGCCATCTTGTCGACGAATGGCATGGGACTGGCATCTTGTCTGCAACAGAACCCGATACCCCTTAATTCAGGAATACACCTTAGATTTTAGGGGCCTTAGTATACTATGATTTAAGGTATGTTCCTTAATCAAGGAATATACCTTAAAATTATAGTATACTTAGTATACTATGATTTAAGGTATGTTCCCTAATTCAGGGTTCTTGGGTTCTCTGGGTCAGCAACAGAGCCCCAGCTTCAGGGCTTCAAAGTTGAGGCCCGGCTTCCCGCGGGTAGCTGCCAGATATAGAACAAAGGATAGGTGTAGATAGGTAGAGAGATAGATAGGTAGAGAGATAGATAGGTAGATAGATAGGTAGGTAGGTAGGTAGGTAGGTAGATAGGTAGGTAGGTAGGTAGGTAGGTAGATAGGCAGGGAGATAGATAGGTTGATGGATAGATAGATAGGAAGGTAGATGAGTAGATAGGTAGATGGATCCAGATAGGTAGATAGATCGGTAGATAGGTAGACAGATGCCACGTTTTATAGTGTGGGGAGCCTTCACACACAGTGGCCATGTTTTGTAGGTTGTGATGTTTGTTTTTCAATTTTTGGTGGGTTCACGCGTTTTGGGCAGTTTCCGGGAAGAAGGGGACCCTCCAAAAACAAACAGATGCATGGCAGGAGCTGTCCGAATTGGACCACCAGCTTGGGGCCGTTAATCTTCAGAAACTCCACATGCACCGTATACCGTTTGTATTTGCAGCATGGTGCCCCCCAATCCCAAGCCACCCTAAACTCCTAAGCCCAACACCCTAAACAACGGGTGTAGGGGTGAGGGACCCGGGGCTTAGGGCTCAGGGGCTTCGGGTTTCAACAAGGCTTGAACCCGAGTCGTACCAAGACCATCGCATCCCCCCTGCTCGTAGCGCTTGAGACCCTGAGCCCTAAACAAAAAAGAGCCCTAAACCCTAAGCAAAAAAGGCTAAACCTTAAAAGGTGCCCTATAGACCCTAAACAGAAAGGAGCCCTAGACCCTCAACAAAAAAGAGCCCTAAACCCTCAACAAAACAGAGCCCTGGACCCTCAACCCCAGGTGGTGGACGGCCGGGTGATGCTGGTCAGACTCGAAGGGCGTCAGATCCACTTCGATTCCGAGGTCGGAGGTCTCGTCTTTAGGGTTTAGGGTTTAGGGTCGTGATGAGTGGGCGGTTTAGGGTTTAGGGGGTTCGGGGTTTAAGGGTTTAGTTGAGGGGTGAGGGTTTAATGGTCTGGTCTGCATTGGGACTCAATGGGGGGCAGCTGGGGAGCCGAAGTGGATCGAACGGCTCTCAGGGCTTATGCAGAGAGCCCAATATCCCTTCAATTAAGGGATAGACCTTAAATCACAATATTAAGGCCCCTATAGTTTAAGGTATATTCCTTAATTAAGGAGAATTGGGCTCTCTGGGTGGGGCTTCGGGCGGGGGATCCTTCACTGTCTGAGGTCTAAGACGGTGCAGGCTTCAAGACTTATAAGCTCAGTTCTTCCGGGCTGGGTCTGGGTGTGGGTTTGAGGCTTGGTGTTTCAGACTTCCTCTTCAGGGCCTCAAGTATCGAACACCAAGGAACTCAAAAACCGAACTCAGGACCCGGTCCGGTCCCTTCAGGTCTAGGGTTTAATGGTTTCAGGAGCCTATGACTCCTTCGGGTTCCTTTAGCCCTCCAATTGTAGAAAGAAAAAGACCCCCGTATATTCATTTCCTGAACAACTGGGGCTTCCCATAGGACTTAAATCTAGGACATTTTCAGGTGGGTAGTTACCGTTGTAGGAGCCTTATAGAAGGAAGGTCTATGTACCTTATAGAAGCCTTATAGAAGCCTTATATACCCGAAACTCCCCACCTGTAGTTTCCGTTAATTAAAGGCTCAACCTCCGAAGCTTCCTAACCCCTGGCCCGGGCTAAGGGTTGAGAGGCTGTCCCCGTCAGGCGTTTTTGGGGCTTAGGGCTTAGGGTTTAGGGTTTAGGCTTAGGCTTTAGGCTTTCGGGTTTAGGGTTTAGGGTTTAGGGCTGTCCCCCGTCAGGCCTTCCCACTCCAAGAGATGGCCTTGCAACTCGATGGACGAGCCCTCCCTGGCTGAGTTTGGGTCAGGGTTTGGCTTCAGGGTTTGGGGCTTGGGCCCTAATCCCTCAACCCCCAGCCCCTAAACCTTTTTCCCCTAAACCTTAAGTCTGTAGCATCTGCCAGCTGGCGCGACGACTAGAAGAGGTTGGATTCGTCATGCTCTTTCTAGAAGAGGCTTCTTTAAGGCCCTTTCAAGCACTTCTAAACGGTTCCTGAAGGGCTTTCGGATTATATAACGGGTTCTGTAATGTGAGGGTTGAGGGGCTTCTAGCGGGTTATACAAGATTCCTACAACATATGGGGCATCGATCACTTTTCGTCCGACATCTCTCCGGTTTAGCGTTTAGGGTTCCTGGGTTTAGGGTTTAGGCTTTAGGCTTTACTCCCTGGTACCGTAAAGCAGGCTCAGGCAAGCGGTCTGGGGATCTGGTTCTCAAAGACCCTGGTCCATGCATAAACCCAGCGATTGAGAGGTTTTGGGGGCTTGTCCCTCAACCCGGAACCCATGTCTTTGATAGGGTTTGAGGGGCAGCTTTTGTTTATGAGTCATACAGATAAGAATGTGTATTCCAGGAATCAGGTTCTCGGAAGCCTGCGAGACTAATCTATCATGCCGAAATAGTTAGTAACTAGCTATCATTAGGGTATTGAATATTATACCTAAAGCAGGCTATGCGCTGTGCTGGAACAGAATTTTTTCCAGTTGTGCGACTGCGGAGATGGAGAACGTCCGGCTGGCGAGCCAAGAGAACAAGAAGAAGTGGCTACTCCTTCCGGGCCCCCACCGTGGGCAGCGGAAGCTCCTGCGTTTTTTGGTTTGGGGCCCACAAAGTGTACAGAAATTGCAGCCAATGAAGCGCTGGGCTCTCCGGCGGACTCCGGAGCTGGCCGAGCTATTCTGGGAGGCCATAACAAGCACGAGATGCCTGCTCTTCGAGACCCAAACGATGGAGTAGCATCCCGTGAATGCATGCTTCTATGCATAGCTGCACCGGAAGCAAAGGCTCAGAGTTTCTGTAGGCTTCGCGGAATTTAGGACCTTCAGGCAGACGATGCCCCTGATTCCGATACCCTGTGAGCCTGTCGAGAACTGCTGGTCGCCAATCCCAAGCCCCCTACGTCTTAAATAGGAAGCTGAGCATGTTAAATCCGGTAACATGAGGGGTCTTGGTATTTAGTTAAGCTTGGACCTACTACGGGTTCGCCTTCTAGCTTCCAATCCCTTCTCTAGCCGAATAATGTTCTAATCATGTAGCTCTTTGCGCCCCGTCTTTGTGGTGGTCGGCTTTGTGGCGTAGACACCTACTTAAAGCATTGAATTCCAGCAAGGCATTGCAACAAAACTTCTCCAGGCCCCAAAGATACAAATAGGCACAAACTATAAACAAACTAAGTAAGTAGCATCACCACAACCTTCCTTGCATAATCCTGACCCGACTTAAACCTATCATTACTTGGGCCCTATGGTATCCTAAGACCTGCCGTCTTACACCCAGCACCCTAATTAGACTAAGCCTAAGCCTTAAACCCCCCAAAAATCCTTGAAGTCATATTATTCAAGGACCCCACAAAAGCATATACGACCTGTAGGAAACCTGTTGAAAACTCTGTCAAAGCACTACAAGCCCGCATATAAAGACCCTTACAAAGCCGCACCAAACCCTAAACCCTGAACCCTGAACCCTACTAAACCCTGTACCCTAAACCCTAAACCCTAAACCCTAAACCCTAAACCCTAAACCCCATAAACCCATAAACCCATAAACCCTAAACCCTGAGCCCTAAACCCTAAGCCAGGTCTTGAGCCTCCTCGTCGAGAGCCACACTCGAGGACGACGAGCTGGGGCTGATTCTGATTCTCTTTTGTGGTTTTTTGGGGGTTTAGGGTTTAGGGTTTAGGGTTTAGGGTCTAATGCATATTGCTACTACGTCGTAGATGTACTGATATCACGCTTAATTTCTAGTTTCATTATAGCTCTTCTGCTGTTCGCAGTAGTAGTAGTAGTAGTAGTAGTAGTAGGAAGCATGAGAAACATGTTGGGGTTATCACAGCCATTTTCGCAGTATGTGCTGTCCCTAGACTGCTATGCAGCTCTGTACTCGTTATGTACATTCGTGGCCTCACTACGCTCTGGATTGAGCTGCATGGCGCAAGAAGACAGAACTGTTCCCAGAAGTTGCTTTCCGCGTACTGGGAGTCAGCGGTCGACAGCAGCCGGGTGTTGCCTCCGGGTCCGGGCCTACAATTCCCAGGGGGTGGACAGAACTTTGCGGAGCAGCCTGGCTCCGAAGCACTTTAGTCCCCCATTAGGCCCCCATTCTGTGGGCTTCAGACAGGCTCGACGGTAGAGCATCATAAACCTTTGTTCTGACTTCTGCAATCGCAGGAACCCTTCAGTCACTAAACCCTAAACCCCTCAATCCCTAAGCCCTAAACCCTTCACTCCCTAAACCCTTCAATCTCTAAGCCCTAAACCCTAAACCCTTCAATCCCTAAACCCTATAAGCCCTAAACCCTAAACCCTAACCTCCGCTTGCATCGTGGAGGCTGCCGCAGCTTCCGCATCGAACTCGACGATGCCGGAGATGCCGTGGAACTCGCATTGACTCTGAAGGCACGGGGCTCGGGCCGGCTAGGGCTTAGGGTTGAGGCTTCAAAGGCTTTCTGGAATAACGAAGTAGAAGGGCTACCCACAGAACCCAATACCCCTGAAATAGGCCCCTATAATTTAAGGCATATTCCTTAATTAAGGTGCATTGGGTTCTCTGGGTACCTAGAAGGGCTTCTTATCAAGAAGTTTCTGGATCCCACCAGGTCTCAGTATCGAGCGTTCTAAATCCGGTTGCCTTGGAAGCCGAGAAGCGTATGATTGCTTTGGGCTGTTCCGAGGCTTCGGGTCTTCGGTGTTCGAGGGCTTTCCCCAGTCTTTTTTGTTTTGTTAAAATGTGTTCATGGCTTTCAGGGCTCCACACTCTCTCAGAAAGTGTAAGCTGTTTCTGAAAGCTGAAGCCCTTGCAGTTTTCAAGCAGTCTGTGGGCTTAGGGCTTCGGGAATGAATAGTGGGCTTGGGGCTTGAATGCAGAGTGTCAGGTCGGGGCCCGGCGGTTTAGGCTCTCGGATTCTGTCAAGTTCAAGCCAGCGGATTCAGCACTCAGAAGTTTCGGTGGGTACGGGGCGAAGGGATGTAGCAAAGGGGAGTTCATGATATCAGAATGCTTCGCGGTATACAGTAGTGTAAGCTACAAGCAAGAGTCTCGAGTAATGTCTTTGGGGTCTAGATTGCTGCCTGTGGCCCCAAGCCCTACAAAATAGTAAGTCATGACCCCTTATATAATTATATTATATTATATTATATTATATTATATAATTAGAGAGTAGGACCCCTAAAACGGTAGGTTTTTTTGGATCCCAAATTAAAGCCTCGGGGAAGATCTGGGTTTGAATCCACGCAGCGCCCAAAACATCCCACGCCGCCTGAAAAAACCCACAGCCCTGATGGGGGCCTGATTTCAAATTAAGTAAGATTGTTTATATATATATATATACACACATATCTTGTATACAACATATGTTATATTATGAATCAATCAATCAACAAACCAATAAATATGTATACTATACATCTATGTATGTATATATATATATGTATGGTAGTTGATCTAAAGCTCCTTGTGGCATAATTTATATGAAACGACAACTGCATAGCTGAATATGCCTTCGCGAAAGTTCTGCCATGGTGCGCTAAAGTTAATTTGTTTTTGCGAAAGGTATCTGTTTAGCCTACTTGCCGCACGTTTTACGATTACTGCTACTACTACTACTACTACTACTACAATTAACTACTGTTACTGCTATTGCTACTGTTACGTTGGTGCGAAAGCCTGTCTAACACTACTACTATGACTACTACTATTAACTACTGTTACTGCTATTGTTACTGTTACGTTGGTGCGAAAGCCTGTCTAACACGCCTAGGAAGCCTGCCAAAACCTCTAATTATAATGCCCGTGGCAACTTGTCATCGCGAAGCTTCTAGCTTATAACTCAGGGTTTCAACTTGCAAAGGTATGTAAGTATGCCTTCGCGAAAGCTCCGCGATGGTGGCGCTAAAGTTAATTTTTTATTCGTGAAGAAGGTCATTCCGGGATGAAGCAGTAAAGATCAACAACCATATATACACACATAAATACCCAACCTTACACAATAACCCTGACGGGTCTTATGGGGAGGGCTTTGAATGTGCAGGTTCGGCGATTTTTTTGAAGGATTCAGATCTTTGGGTTTGTACACTGTGAAACCCGGGCTGCATGTTGATTCAAGATTGTTGCTGCGGGCTGGAAGGTACTGCGAGCAGAAGCAGACACCGGAGCTTGTGTGGGATGGCTGATAGACAGGCAGGGAAAGCCGTGTGTGTCATGGCCGTATAGTTGAACTATGTTGAACTGAATGGTTTATATGTATGTATGCATGTATGCATGCATGCATGTATGTATGTATGTATGTGCGTACGCATAATTTCTTGGAGTAGATAAGTAGGTAGGAAGATAGACAGACTAGTAGATAGATAGATAGATAGATAGATAGGTTAATGGTTAACAGACAGACAGCTGGATTCTTCCAGATGGGATGTGTTCCATAGTCTTCTCTTTCAAAGAAGCTAGCAAACAACACATGCATGCATACACAAGTATCTCTGTGTGTGTATGTGTATGTCTATGTGTACGTGTATGTGTATGTGTATGTGTATGTGTATGTGTATGTGTATGTGTATGTGTATGTGTATGTGTATGTATGTGTATGTATGTTTACATATATTTATATATATATAGAGAGAGAGAGAGAGAGAGAGAGAGAGGGAGAGAGAGAGAGAGAGAGAGAGAGAGAGGGGGGGACTGCAATGTGACACCATTCCTGACCCTTCGAAATCTTCGTGAACTCCTGACCCTCCTTCCAAAAGTCCGAGGGTAGGGGCCTTAATAATAAGAATGGGGGTTTGGGTTTTTCATGGTAGAATCATGTTAACGTTTTGGGCTGAATGTAGCACAAGCATGTTCAGGAACCGCAAGGAACAAGCCCAAAGCACCTAAACACCCCCAAACCCTCCTAAAGCCTGAAGCTTCTCACTGCTCATGATGGCTAAGCCAAGTCTCTAGAGTCTACGAATACAAGTAATGCTAGTATTCCTTTGAGGGTTCAAGTCCCCTTTAAAGCCAAGACTACCAGTCCCTCCACAAGGGTAGTCTACACTAGCATGTGGGACCAAGCGTTCGGAACGTTGTTGCTACAGGGTTTTAGGGTTTAGGTGTTCAGAGTTCGGCGTTTGCCGCCGTAGGGCTTTCGGGTGTGATTCACGACGGTTTTGCCAAGAACGCTTTCACAGTCGCCGTCTGAAAGGCGCCCGGACGCACCATACCGGATTCAGGGTTGCCAATATGGTTCCAAAACGTTCGGCCTACTCTAAAGTGCTAAGGCCCTTGTACTAGGGTTCTGCATTTTGGGAAAGACTGGCCGCACAAGCATGGTCCTTCTTGAAAATGTTGGATTGCAGTTCGTTCAAGTATCTGTATTTCGGGAGCAGAGTGAGGCTGTGGGGTTTTGGGCGTATAGTAATTAGGTTCGGCTATGGGGCCCATGCCCACCCAATTAACTGTCCTCGGCAAAAGAGACTTACTAGTTTTCCTTAGATACATCACAGGTTCATGTGTGATCGACTTTGCAAAACCTGGTATTCTTCTAGCTTCCGCTTGACCCATAGGCCCCTAAGTAGTTCTTTTTTTGTAGTTAATATTTAGAATCCTATAAGCTAATCCCAAGAAGGAACTACTTGGGGGCCTATCGGCAAAGCGACACCCGAAAACCCTTCTGGTATTGCAGAGGCCTCCCGACCAGTTGTGGCGTCCAACGCCGGCGGAGTGATCCTTCGTTCACCGAAAACTGGCGTCTAATCTCGGGGACGTTTTTTGTGCAATTTGTCGGTTTTGGAATCAATTTTTAAGGGCTTGAGACAGATTAAGTTTTGACAGGAGGCTCCCTTATTATGACTTCACCAAGGATCCACCTAACTAAGGCGGCCCTTAGAAAGGCGGCCCTTAGATGCACAATCGATACTCATAATTAGTTCTATTTCAGCTTTCGATAAAAAATAGAGAAAGATATGAAATATCCTTTAGATGAAGCTATGAAAATATACCAACTCCTGCAGAATTAGAGTTACATCTTGCCTTGAATCTCCGCATGGCGCGAAACCGCAATTTTAAATCCTGAAACCTCGATTAGACCTCCTAAAGCCTGAAAACAGAAAAACCCTACAATCCCTGCAACGTCAAAACCCGAAGCCTGGACCCTAAACACTGAGCCACTAAGCAAAACAGCGGCTGAGGGCTAGGCTCCGTGTGGGAGAAGGAGGGAGGGGCGAAGGTTCGGTCGATACCGAGAGCAAGTGGTGCGATGTACGTAAGTTGTAGGGCTTTGACAAGGTCCTACAACTTAGCCTCATGACAGGCGCTGGCATGCTCAACTTTCTCCACCGGTCAGATGCTGTTACATTATGCAGTTACTGCAAAGATGACTTGACATCCGGATGCGCAGGCCTTATCAACCCTAAAGTCATATTAAGGCGACACTGGTTATTTGTTCGCGTGCTTCTCTTCCTTGGAGCAAAGCTGACAGCTGGAGACACGATGAAGGACTCAGTGGAGTTGCAGCCCCTAAACACCTCCCGGGATACGAATTATTCCTCAGGGTTTCTATTCTTTCTTGTGAACCCCAATGGCTTATATAGGGTCGGAATGATCGCCAGTAATTTTCCTTAGAATTCCGATTCCTTCCCATAGGTATAATACAACATATCTCAGGAATCCGTTCTAATTAGCAAGGCAACTGCATGAGGGCTAGGCAGGGTGTCAGCGCTTGCAGTCACGAACTGTGGTGGACTAGCGGTCAGATTTCCAGCATGTTGCAACTCGGCACTACCAAGGACTGGGGAATTCTATCATGGCAGTGCAAGCGACGTGTCACAAGTCACAAGAACAGAACTTGGGCAGGGAAGGAACACGATCGTGGGGTACGTTCGTGGGGCTTCTCTCCCCCCCCCCAAAACAAAGCTTTAGTCAAGAGGGCTTGAATCGCTTTCTTGCAGATGTAACGAGCTGTAGGGCTTTGGGCTTGAGTGATTCTTGCTGAAGGCTTCAGGTCTGAAACACTTGCCAGAACTTCACAAAACTGCCTACGCCCTCCATCTGCCCGCTCTTTAGGGTTTAGGGTTGTAGCGATATCAGACCCTAAAACCCAGTAGTACAGACCGTATACCCCCATTTCAGGCTACAAGGAGAGTCCGGCTAATTAAACCCCACATTCCAGGATCGCGAAGCCCCTCACTCGCAAACCCTCGGCCCTCAACTCCTTACAGTAAGCCGAAAGGGTTCAAGGTTTAGGGTGATGATCCTTAAGCCGCTAATATAGGGGCCTCAATAATTAGAATAGGGTTTTGGGCTCATCTAAACTATAATTATAATAAGGAGTCCTCCCCCCCCCAAAAAAACAAACAAGTATTGATAATTATTCAGGCCCCTACATTAACCGGTAAACCCGAAACCCCTAAACTCCTTAAGATCCCTCATAGACCTCATTCGCATGCTGGCCGACGAAGGCACCCTCCCCGTGGTGCTTCCTTCAGATACTTTTGGGGTTTAGGGTCTCTGTTGTAGGGTTTTGGGTTTAGGGCTTGGGATCCCTTAGATCCTTAAACCTTAAACTTTCAGTTGGGCTCAGGATCACAATGTTTTGGCGTGCGGCAAAGGCACAGTTGCCCGCCTACCCCTTGAGAATGAAAAACAGTAGTGGTAGTAAGTCCGCCAGTTCGTCCAAAAGCCCCGACCGACACTCACTCCGGAACCCTGGCGCATGGCCGCATAAAGTCTAGTTCAAACAAAAACACCGAATTCAACGCGGTGCAAGATGCACGCGTTTCACACGATGCGAACGCATGGGGGGGATCTCTAGAAAACGAGTGGGCCGGGCAGCTTGGCATCACCTGTCGGTCCCTCGACTCGGAGGTTGATGGCTGGTTAAAAGTGGGGTTGTAAGTAGGGCTGTAGAAATCTGCGGAAACACAGTAAGGGACGCACAGGTGCATGTTCCGCCTAAGTTGAGAAAATGGAGGAGCCTCAACAACTAGAACAGAGTGTTGGGATTTACTGTGGAGAACCTAGAGATACTATTGGTAATGATATTAGCCCCAATGTTAACACCCTAAACCCTAAACCCCAATGTTACTTTGAACCGATTGGCATCCCTAAGCCCAAGCACTACCCGAGAGATTTCTTTGTTCTTCGGGCCATGAGCCTCTTCCCAGAAGCTGAATGAAGCGGCGCTCCAATTGCTCGTGCTTGCGGGTTTAGGGTTTAAGCCTTAGGGTTTAAGGTTCAGGGTCTAGGGTTCAGGTTTTGAACTCAAGGTCCAGGGCTCATGCCGTGTAAAAGCCTCGGGGGTCGAAAGGGATTTTCGATGTTTTCTGATTTTTCTCGATGGACGGGAGCGGACCTAAGTGAAGGTATCTCCCGATCCCAGACCATAGGGACCATTACAACGAGAATAGCTGTTGTGATACGGTGACTAATTCAGTCTTCCAGCCCCTACAATACTGGCTGAGCCCGTGGCTTCTTGAAGAAGCCGCTGCCGGTAGCTGTCCTCGATGACAGATCTGTTCTATGAAGGGTCCCCACCGCTGAGGACACTCATAGGCCAGATCCTATAAACACAAACCCTAAATCTTAAATCCTAAACCCTAAACCCCTAAACCCTACAAACCATCACTTCAGAATCCAAAATCCCAAAAAGGCCTAAATCCCTAAACCCCACCCTTAAAACCGTTACTTCGGCTGAACCCGCGGCATCCCGAAGTCAATATGTGTGCTGGCAAGCTCGCTGGACTACAAAGAGGGTTCAGGGTTTAGGGTTCAGGGTTTAGGGGTTTAGGGTTTAGGTTTAATAGGTGCTGTGCAATTATTTGACCCGCCTTTTGGGGGTTTAGGTAAGCCCTAAGGCCAAGAATTACCGTTCTGAACTTGGGACCCTTGCAGAATTTGCAGTTTTACATGCTTCTTAGGGGTAACAGTAACCAAAGAATAAGAATCATTTCTCTAAGTACCTTAGTTTAGGCTTTAGCATTTAGGGTTTGGGATGGTTTAGGGCTTTCTTCGTGCACTCCGTGTCTTGACTGACAGCAGAAAATGAAGGACCAAACAAAAACGCAAAGTGATAGGACCATCATTAACATGAAAAGGACGCCTGCGTTGCCTTGAACAAGATGTCGCTAATACGCAATAAATTCAATAAATACCATATGGGGGGGGTGGGTTGGGTGGGTTGGGTGGGTTGG
>CAJNJA010089830.1:263-11726 GCA_905231915.1 Symbiodinium necroappetens
TTTAGGGTTTAGGCTACACCCTACACCCTAAACAGAAACTCGGGATCTAGAGACGCAGGCAGTCTACACCATCTTCAGCTGTTCCTGCACAGCACGACTGTCACCACCCCAGCCAGCGTTACCCCAGGTCACGACAGATCCATCGCCAAGAATGGCAGCAAAAGCGGCGTGACTGGCTTGGATCTGCTGCACCTTCTTCAGCTGAGCCTGCACGGCACCACTGTCACCACCATTGGGTGCAAAACCCCAGGTCACGACAGATCCATCTGCAAGAATGGCAGCAAAAGCGTAGCTATTTGCTTGCACCTGCTGCACATTCTTCAGCTGAGTTTGGACAGCGCTGCTGTCAGCTCCACGGTGAACATGACCCCAGGTCACAACGGATCCATCGCCCAGAATGGCAGCGAAAGCATAGTCATTGGCCTGGATCTGCTGCACATTCTTCAGCTTGCCTTGCACAGAACTGCTTTCACCACCATAGCAAGCATCACCCCAGGTTACGACGGACCCGTCGCCAAGAATTGCAGCAAAAGCACGGCTGGAGGCCTGGATCTGCTGCACATCCTTCAGCTGAGTTTGCACAGCACTACTGTCAGCACCAAAGCCATCATTGCCCCAGGTCACCACGGATCCGTCACCAAGAATGGCAGCGAAAGCAAATCTAGAGGCTTGGACCTGCTGCACGTTCTTCAGCTGGCCCTGCACAGCACTAGTGTCACCACCAGACGCTGCATTGCCCCACGTCACTACGGCTCCATCCACGAGAATGGCAGCAAAAGCACCACCCTCTCTGCATACCTGAATCTTCTGCACATTCTTCAGCCGATCCTGCACAGCGCTGCTATCACCACCGCGGGCAGCATCACCCCAGGTCACAACAGATCCATCACTCAGAACGGCAGCAAAAGCGTACCATCCGGCTTGGATCTGCCGCACATTCTTCAGCTTTTCCCGCACACCACTACTGTCACCGCCCCGGCGAGGATCACCCCAGGTCACGACGGATCCGTCGGCAAGGATGGCAGCAAAAGTGCCATAGCTAGCTTGGATCTGCTGCACGTTGGTCAAGAGATGCTGCGCAGCATGTTTGGCACCAGTGGCGGAACTATGTCCCCAGGTCGCAACAGATTTGTCTTCGAGAATGGCCACAAACATGTCGGCAGAGGCTTGTATCTGCCTCGCTTTCTTTGACGGATCCTGCAGCGAAGCTACTGATACCCCCCTCTGACTACGACCCCAGGTCACCACCGCTCCATCGCCAAGAATTGCGGCAAAAGCAGCACTAGTGGCTTGAGTTTGAACTTGGTTTATGTGCAGGGTCAGTGTGTCGCCATTCTGCAGCCCGGCGGTCTTGACGGCAGCAGATGCATCCAGGACTCTTCCAAATGAATCCAGCAGACGCCCTCGTCCGACACCGAAGGCTGCCTGAGCTCGACGGTTCAATGTTTCCTTGGCTGGCTTCTGAACCCCTCCTAAAAGTTAAACTTTTAGCCTCCTTAGTATAGTCCATATAGAAACCTTTTAGCCTCCTTGCTACTATAGTCCACAAAAGAAACCCCCAAAAAGTTAGTCCTAAGAGCCAACCAGAAGAACACCAAATTATAGCAGCCCTTATAGAACCCTTTAAAGGAGCCCCCAAAACCCTATTCTAAACCATTAAGGCCCCTAGAGTCAGGTCTCGGGGTGTCGGATCCTAGACCCTAAACCCTAAAACCCTAAAACCCTAAACCCTAAACCCCTATAGATCTCTTTAAGGAACCCTAAACCCCTATAGATCCCTTATAGATCCCTTTAAGGAACCCCAACTACTAAGGCCAAGCTTCCACCTTGTCCTCCAAGCCTGTGTTCACCGTGAGCCTCTTGCCGCTGAGGAGCGCCACTTCCACGGAAATTGACATGGGAGTTTCCGAAAATTAGGGGATTCCTTTAAAGGTTTATAGGGTTTTATGGTGGTTTTATAGGGTTTTATGGTGTTTTATAGGGTTTTATAGGGAGTCTCTGAAGATTAGGGTACCTTATTTTGCGGTCCTTAGGGGACTCCTTTAAAGGGTTTAGGGGTTTAGGGTTTAGGGGGTTCCTTTAAAAGAGGTCTAGATGGGAGTTTCCGAAAATAGGCCTGTTATCTTAAAGGAAACCACAGGTGGGGAGTTTAGGGTCTATAGGGCTTCTATAAGGCTTCTATATGGTATATGGGAGTCTCCGAAAATTAGGGGATGCCTTTAAAGGGTTTAGGGGTTTAGGGGGTTCCTTTAAAAGAGGTCTAGAGGGGAGTTTCCGAAAATTAGGGCACCTAATTTTCGGGTCCTTATAATAAGGATCCTACTATTTAAGGTGCTATATTAGGGCCCCCTATTTTCGGAAACCCCCACATGTTGCACACTAACCACGGCCCCCCAAAGGATCTAAACCACAGAACCCCCCCCGAAAAGGTATCCTACCTGTTTCTAGGGGTTTAGACCGGTTTGGGGTAGGGATTTGGTTTCGGTGCTCTCTTTTCCAGATACTTCCGTGGTCTGGGAAAGAAGCCTGAATCGTCGGCTCTGGTGTTCAGCTTGAGACTCCGCGTCACCTAAAAACCCCTAAACCCCTAAAGCCCTAAAAACCCCTAAACCCCTAAAGCCCTAAAGCACTAAACCCCTAAAGCCCTAAACCCTAAAACCCTAAACCCTCAACCCCTAAACCCTAAACCCGGGTGTAGGTGAGGGTTTCGGGTTTCGGGATTTTTCGGCATGGGTCTGAAGCCTAAACCTTGGGTACTGCCCCCATACAGTCACAGTCTATAATAACAGGGCTACTAGTAAGGGCCTTATATACCCATCTTATGAATATTCCTCAACTGTTACTGAGTCCGGGCAGAATCCAACCTAAACCCTAAACCCCTAAACCCGAAGCCCTAATACTGTATGGGGCAGTACCCAAGGATAAGGCTTCAGACCCAAGCCGAAGAAAACCGAAACCCGAAACCCTGAGGTTTACGTGGACCCAGAGTCCCCCTAAACCCTAAACCCAGACCACCGGAAGGATCTAAAAAAATACATCCCTAATTTGGGACCCTATACTACTAAGGGTACTTTAAAGGATTTTAGATCCTTCCGGTGGTCTGGGAACCCTAATAGCCGGACTACGGAAATCAGAAGGAAACCCCCACAAAGGGGAAACTTGAACCTGCAAAAGCTACACCTACACAAACCCTAAACCCTAAACCCTCAAGGCTAAATTTAGGGTTTAGGGTTTAGGGTTTAGGGTCCTACAGCCCTGCATCCTAAAACCCCGAAGCCTCATGACTTCTGAAAGGGTTCCTATACTTGCTTGCCCAGTACCCTACTTAGGGGTTCCAGTGTAGGGTTTAGGGTTTAGGGTTCAGGGGGTTCATGGGGCTTAGCAACTTAGGTTACAGACAAAGTAACTATATCTATAACTAGTTAGAACCCCAAATAGTGTACTGAATTCCCTGTGTTTACAAGGTCCCATGAACCTCCAAGTACTTGGCTGACTTCTGAACCCCTCCTAAAAGTTAAACTTTTAGCCTCCGTACTTTCGTTCATGTAGGAACCCCAAAAAGTTAAAGTCCTAAGAGCCAACCAGAGGAACGCCAAGAGTAGGGGAGCTAAAGGTCAGCCTTGGGGCCTGTATGGGGATTACCCTAAACCCTAAACCCCAAAACCCTAAAACCCTAAAACCCTAAACCCTGAACCCTAAAACCCTAAACCCTAAACCCTAAACCCTAAAACCCTAAAGCCCTAAACCCTAAACATTATAGTACCTCGAACAAGTCAAAGGTTCCTTACTCTACTACGAAGGTATAAGGATCCTTTGCAGGTTCGTGAACCCAAAACAGGGTTTTAGGGTTTGGGGTTTTAGGGTTTTGGGGTTCAGGGTTTTGGGGTTTTGGGTTTAGGGTTTCAGGGTTTTAGGTTTTAGGGTTTAGGGTCCTGCGAAGGATCCTTTCAGGGTTCTTGCAAAGCTCTGTGGCGTTGAAACACCTGAAGCCTTAATGCCTCAACCCTCCACAAATCCACTCCTTACTTGGAGGATCATGGGACTCAGTAAGTGGAGTTCTAAGTATGGTTACCTGATCTATAACCCCAGTCGCGAAGTCCCATTAACCTTTTGAGATCCTTCAAGTGAACCACAGAGCCCAAGCCCCTAAACCCCAATTCCCATATGGGTAGTTCTCCAAACTATGCTCATTTTTTGGCCCTTTCTATAAGGGTGCCTAAACCCTAGACCCTAAACCCTAGTACTATATTGGGGACCCAGGGACCCTAATTTAGAGAACTATCCCACATCGTAAAGTCTAAAACCTTCCCCTTCAACTCCTCCAAAATGAAACCATCCGATAATGGCTTGTGTCGAGGCTTCTAAAAGGGTCCATATGGTTTTATGAAGGTTTAGGGTTCCCAGACCACCGAAAGGATCTGAAAAGTGGAGCCCCTAATTTGGGACCCTATACTACTGAAAGGTACTTTTAAAGGAAGGAACACCCCCCCGCCTAGAGGTTTCGGATTTTAAGAGTTTGGGGTTTCAGGTGGGTGTCTGTCTCTCTCTGTGTGTGCGTGCTAGGGGTACGGTTGATGATATAAATTCCGCACTACCCATAATAAGGAATATACCTTAAGGTAACGCAGGTTTTATGTCATCAACAGTATGTCCTACACGCTGTGGCAGTCGCCCAAAGCCCTCACTAGCCTTGAGCCCTTATCTCTCTGGTTCTTAGTAGGGTATGGGGGAATGGATCCCTATGATAGTGCCTTAAGGTCCCCTATAGTAGTCCCAATAAGCCATTCCCCCATTCCCTACTAAGAACCAGACAGACCTTAAAGCACCTAAACCCTAAAGCCTAAAGCCTTAAAGCCCTGAATCCGAAACCCTACACCCCTAAACCCCCAATCCCGAAACCCTTATAGATCCCTACTAAGAGCCAGAGAGTTATAGAACCCTTCTAGATCTCCCTTAAAGACCCCTATGTTGCTAAATTTTTGCAACCTCCACGGTGGACCCTAAACCCTAAACCCTAATGTAGGGGCCTTAATACTTAGAATAGGGTTTTAGGGGTTCCTTATTATAATTATAGTACAATATACCCCCAAGCCCTATTCGAATTATTAAGGCTCCTATACCCTACCTAAACCCTAAACCCTGGTGGACCCTAAACTTCTAAACCCTAAACCCTAATAGGGAAGGCAGGCCTGATCTTCCGGCTCAGAGAGGGCGCGCGCGTCCTCGTCGTTCCAGACCTTATCAGGAGACAGAGAGCAATACTGAAACCAAAAGGGTTGGCATACGGGATGTTGTAGGTGTCCTTAAATTTAATGATCCGAGCTACACTGAATTTGGGACCCTTGCAGAAATTGTAGTTTTAGCAGTTTCTTGGGGATTGCACAAAGATTAAGAATCGTTTCTAAGTACCCCTAAGCATAGCCGCAATAGCAACAAAGTGAGAGAATCAGACAAAACATACGTGAACGATCATGAGACTTAGTAAGCACGGTCATAGGACAAGTAACAATTACCACTATAGTCAGTTATAGCATATGCCTGCTTAATACCCCACCCTAAACCCCAAACCCATAAACCCTAAGGAGGATGCTGATGACCTTCAGCATTTACTGTTCGAGTTTATGGGTACTTCTCTAAATTAGGGTCCTTTTTGGGGTTTGCAGAATTGTACGGCGTCCTTGCAAAAAGGACTCAAAAAGGGATCCTAATGTAGAGAACTACCCATTTACTGATCCCTAAACCCTAAACTTAATATACCCTAATGACTGTCGCAGGAAGCCTGTCCGAAGAGTGCATCTGAAACCACGTACATGTCGTTCCCCAGAGGATATTGCATGAAACAGGGGCCTTGAAAGTTATAACAGGGTTTATCGGGAAATGTTGTAGTGTAATCTTGCGCAAGGAGTATAGCGGGATGATACGTTCTTTCATTGGTGAAGACTGCGCTCTGAAACTCGGAGCCCAGTCCCGTCGCCGAGCAGCTTTGGTGAAGGCCACAAACTTGCTGACTTGGATGTACCTGTCAACAGTTGCTCCCTGGTTCTTGCTGTTGATGATATAAATCCTGCAATACCTTAAGGGCCCTAAAATATGGGAATTATGGTAAGGTCCTTATTATGGGCACCCTAAACCCTAAATCCTTAACCCTAGACCCCAAACTATGGGAATTATGACATATTCCACATTAAGGGCAATGCAGGATTTATATCGTCAACCGTAGTACTTGGAGTTTCATGGGACTTAATATCTAGGGTTATACAAGAGGTAACTATACTTACAAGCACTCAGAACCCCAGTACGGTAGACATGTACTTACCTATGTAGGGATGAATGGGGGGATGGGGTTATAGAGACTACAATAACGGCCTACAGCCATTAACCCAAAACCCTAAACCCTAAAGCCATTAACCCAAAGCCCTAAACCCTAAACCAACTAACCCAAAACCCTAAACCCTATAACCCAAGACCCTAAAGCCATTAACCCAAAACCCTAAACCCCCCCCCCCCCCATTCCCCACAAGAACCCGGGAGACGACGGTCTAACGTGGGGCCCGGAAGAGCTAGGAATACTTTCTCTTAGCGTTCTGAGCGTGACTAGACAATCCTAAACCCTAAACCCCAAAACCTATCATACATATATATATATATGTATATGTATGTGTATATATATATGTATTTGTATATATACATATTATGTAGTTACTTGCACTCAAAACTTGTTCTAAGTATTAGGCCCCCCCCCCCCTATGTGCCATATTCGTCTCTCACGCTCCAGCTGGAAAACGTCATTAAACCAAGCTGAAGACCAGCGGGCCAGTGGACGACGAAACTAGGGGTTCCTGAGTTACCCCGAAATGGGTAGTTCTCTAAATTAAGGTCCCTTTTGGGGTCCTTTTCATAAGGGTGCCGTACTATTTTGGGGACCCAAAAAGGGGCCCTAATAAAGAGAACTACCCAGTTAATAAGGGTACCCGTTTTCCTTTCCTGCTAGTCAGTTGTATTAAGCGCACCCTACATTAAAAAGGGCAAAAGGTCTCTACGCAGGAAACTAGGAAAAGTTTCAATTTGTACCGTGCTCCACAAACACCTACTAAGGTCTGCAACCTAAACCCGAAACCCTAAAAGGAACCGTACACTCTCAACGGTCAACCCTGCATCTCTGAAGCCCTAAACCCTTGTTAGAGAACTGAGTTGGAGGAACCCCTTATGGGAACATCCAAGGAGCCCTAAACCCTCTTATGCAAGGCCCTACTAAACCCTAACCCCTAAACCCTATAGATCCCTATGGGTAGTTCTCTAAATTAGGGTCTCTTTTTCGGTCCCCAATATAGTACGGCACCCTTATAATAAAAAAGGACCCTGAAAGGGACCCGCATTTAGTGAACTACCCCTACACAGACCACCGGAAGGATCTAAGAAATAGATCCCCAAATTAGGGGATCTGCTTTTTAGATCCTTCCGGTGGTCTGGGATATAGATCGCTTATAAAGGAAGACTTTAGAGGACACCGTAGTGGTTTGCGGGGTTTAGGGTTTTGGGGCTTTGGGTTTAGGGTAAGCCCCCCGAATTTGAACCCTGGAACCCCTAAGCCCTTCACCCGGCCTCGTCAAGTTCATGGCGTGGCTCACCCACTGGAGGCCGAGGAAGTTCAAGTAGTAATGCGTCGATGAAGGCATCCTTGGGCTGTAGGGTTTAGGGTTTAGTTCAGGGTTTGGTATATAGGGCTTCCATAAGGCTTCTATGAGGTATATAGACCTTCTATAAGGCTTCTATAAGGGTAACTACCCACCTGAAAATGTCCTAGATTGGTCCGCAGCTTTGCGGGTTTGCTTTAAAGTAGCTTTGGGGGTTCCTCTTAAAGTTTAAAGGGATCTACAGGGGTTGTGGATTCCTTTGAGACGGATTCTGCAGGGCATGTAATAGGGTTTCGGGTTTCGGGATAATTTGGCTAACTTCTGAACAACTCCTCAAAGTTAAACTTTTAGCCGACTTGTTATAGTTCATATAGGAACCCCAAAAGTTAAAGTCCTAAGAGCCAACCAGAAAAACGCCAAGTTAATTATATGGTAATTACCCCAAAAAGGTTGAAGATTACCTACTCGACCACTATAGGTAGGGTGCTACCCAGACCACTTGAAGGATCAACAAAAGTAGATCTCCTAATTTGGGACCCTATACTACTAAGGGGTACTTTTAAGGAACCCCCTGAGGGGATCTATTTTTTAGATCCTTCCGGTGGGCTGGGTACTCATCCTCGGCGGTCGCACTGCGTTGTAGCGGCTTTTTTGTGGTGTGCGGCTGAAGGTTAATGTAGAAGCCTAATTAGTTACCAATATTATTTTGGGGGCTCCTCAATATAAGTTAGTATACTCTACCCCAAAAACCTACCCTAAATTACTACGGCTCCTAAGCCCGAAACCGCCTTGAACCCTTATAGTAGCCCTTATAGAACCCTGAAGGAACCCTTAACAGGAACCCCAAAACCCTACTCCAATTACTAAGGCCCCTACTTTATCTCTTAGCATCAAAATAGCCCAAAAGCCTTAGAGGACAGGGTCTTTGGGCCCAAAAGCCTTTAACTATTCGTCCTCTGAGGGTAAGGGTAGACTCTTCAGCCCAAATCCATTACAGAACCCCTTCGTATCCCTTCTAAGGAACCCTTTAAGGGAAGCCTAAACCCGAAAGGGTAAGGTACTGAACACAAGGGAAACCCTGAGCTGCAGCTTCTCAAACCGAACCTTCGAAGGCTCGCAAGCTGCTTGTTTGGGGGTAGCGAGGCCCCGAAACTGAAAAGACACTTAAAACCTTGGCTGACTTCTGAACCCCTCCTGAAAGTTAAACTTCTGGCCTACTTATTATAGTTCATATAGTAAACCCAAAAAAGTTAAAGTCCCGAGAGCCAACCAGAAAAAAAAGCCAAGTTAAGGTTTAGGGCTTAGGACCCTGAGACCCTAACCAAACTCCAAACACTCAGGGTCGATGGCACTTTCTGGGAGCGCCCTGAGTATAGTATAGCATATTATAACATAATACAACATAATATATTATGTTATAGTATATTATATTATATGACTAAAGGCGGTGAATCAAATCTGAGGCAAGAGCAGGTAGACAAGCACAACACATCGTATTAGGTCTGTAGCTACATACTTGGCAAAGCCACTCCAGAATTAATCACAAACGCCCCAAACCCTAGACCCCAAAAAAGTCCTCACAGCAATCGATACCCAGACCACCCGGAGGATCTAAAAAGTAGATCCCTTAATTTGGGACCCTATACTACTAAGGGGTACTTTAAAGGAACCCCCTTCGGGATCCATTTGGAGCCCTCTATCTCTGCATTTGCCAGGCCACTTGTCCGCGAGGAGCAGGGGGAAGCTCATGGGCTCCTGCTTTCCAGAACTTTTAGCGCAGCCAGGCAAGTTGGAACATGGATTTTGGATAATTCCCTAACCCTACAGCCTGAACCCAAAACCCAAAACCCTGGGATTCTCTTTAATCGACCTCAAGGGCATGAGGATAACGATGTTCAGCTTTCTGGCTTCTGCCATATGTGGTTCTGAGCTGGCGATATGGGGGTTTGCGAAAATAGGGGGCCCTAATATAGTACCCTCATAGTAGGATCCTTACTATAAGGACCCCAAAATAAGGTACCCTAATTTTCGGAAAGGCCCATATTGCTTATTAAGGGTTTCAGAAGGCTTCGACCGGTGCTGTGCGTTGAAGCCATGGACAGGTGGGTCGTTTTTTAAATGCAGGTGCCTCTTTAGGTCCCCAATATAGTACGGCACCCTTATAATATAAGGACCCTAAACTAAATCCTAAACCCTAAACCGTAAAACCCTAAACCATCAACCCAAAGCCCTAAACCCCTAAACCCTAAACCCCTAACCCCTAACCCCTAAACCCCTAAACCCTAAACCCCTAAATCCTAAACCCTAATTTAGAGAACTGCCCATGTAGCTCCGGGCTTGAGGTCTGCTTAGGAATGAGGGTGTAGGGCTTGGGGTTTAGGGTTGAGGGTTTTTGGTGTTCAGGGTTTCCGAAGGTTGGGACCCCTACACCCTAAACCCTTAAACCCCAAAACCCTGAAACCCCAAAGCCCTAAAAGCCTAGAACCCTAAACCCTGAAACTCGAAACCCTAAACCCTAAACCCCTAAACCCTAAACCCCAAATCCCAAAGACCCTAAAAACCCCTAAACCCCAAAACCCAAAGACCCTAAAAACCCCCTAAAAAGCCGTAAGCCCCTAAACCCTAAATAGCCGACAGCCTAAACCCGAGGCTTTAGCGGGTCTCTACCGTGCCCGCCAGAAACCTCCCGGTTTTAGGGTTCAGGGTTCAGGGTTTTAGGGTTTTAGGGTTTAGGGTTTAGGGTCTAGGATTTTAGGGGTTAGGGTTGTAGGGTTTAGGGTTTAGGTTTTTAGGGGGGCTCAACTTCGAGGACATTTTCAGGTGAGCTACCGTTATAGGAGCCGTATAGAAGCCTTATAGAAGCCCTATAGACCCAAAAGCCTTTAAATATGAGTCCTTTGAGGGTAAGGATTATAGAATCCGTATGCATACCCTAATAAACCCTTGCAGATCCCGTGTCGCACGCATGTGCAAACCCTAAACCCTAAATCTTCATCCCTGAACCCCAAACCTTGAACCCTAAACCCGTGTTGACCAGGGTCCTTCGCCACATCCGACACGAAGTGAACGAAATCCTGGCTGAGTCTCTCTCAGGGCTTCCCGCGCTCTTGAGATTCATGCACTTCAGGGTTTAGGGTTTAAGTTTAGGGGCTCACGGGTGTAGGGGTTAAGGGATTAGAGGCGTAGGGTCTATTCTTAGACAAGTACTCGACATGATGTTGACATAAATTTGTTGTTGTCGCTGCTGCTGCCGTTTCTCTTATTGCTGCTGTCGTTGTTGATGTAGTTGCTGATGCCGCCGTAAGAGTACTTACAACAAGAAGAAGAAGGAGCAGTGGCAGTAGAAGTAGTCGTAGTAATTAGTCGTCGTCGTCGTAGTCGTCGTCGTCGTCGTAGTAGTAGTAGTAGTAGTAGTGGTGGTAGTAGTAGTGGCAGTGGCAGTGGCAGTGGCAGTGGCCGTGGTCGTGGTCGTGGTCGTGGTAGTAGTAGTGGTAGTGGCAGTGGTGGTGGTAGTAGTAGTAGGAGGATCATTTGTATTACGATTGCTATTCTGGTTATCATCATGATCAATGCCCTTTTGCAAGCTATGATGGCCTGGATGGGGAATACCCCAAAGGGCCTAGCAGCGCAGGGTGGTTTCAAAAGGGGTCCGGCACAGTTTAGAGATCAGGAGGTAAGGTTTGTATGAGGGTCGAGGCGTCTGGGATTAGTGTTTAGGGTTCAGGGATTAGGGTTTAGGGATCCGGGGATTAACGCAAGGGTTTAGGGCTTCGGGATTCGTGCGTTGGGTTTGGGGGTCAGGGTTCCCCAGACCCCCGGGAGGATCTAG